>OVBA01000073.1:0-109682 GCA_900406435.1 Lepidium aucheri | reverse complement strand
ACTGACATCAAGTCGGTACTTAGGAGGCAACCGATCACATACAATGGTTGGCTGGTGCTATTACAAAGATGGGAACCGGTTGAGCCACGATTCTTCTTCACTCAGGTTCCAGTATGGATTCAGATTCAAGATCTTCCTCTTCAATACGCATCTGCAATGACCACACGTCTAATAGCCCGCGAGCTAGGGGAAATAGAAGAAGTAGACGTTCAACCAGATTCCATGTTAAGGGCCTCCACGATAAGGGTTAAAGTTAACATCAATCCATTTGATAGGCTTAAATTCTTCAAGCCATCGCGTTTTCAGAACGGGGAAAGGTTGTTTGTGTTTTTCCATTACGAAGGCATCTCCAACTTCTTCAAGCCATTGCGTTTTCAGAAAATGACACATGACACACCGGTATGCTCATACATCCCAACACCAGAGGATTACTTGCAAGAAGCGGAGGAGAATGTTATACCGCCGGAACACGCAATGGAAGTGGAAACTCTACATTCAACACCTCATGCAAACGACTTAACTCTCCCAACTCACAGTCAAGAACATGGACGGGAAACTCACCAAGACCCAACAATTGCTCAAATAGATGGTCATGTTGGCACGATTGATATGATGAACGCACTCTCTACCCACTTCGGTTTAGACCTAGCCACCTCTGCTACACAACATGAGATTCAGGTTTTGCTAAACCGAGAATCCAAAAGAAAACGCTACCCGAACGTCATGGAGGATTACCCAAACAAAGCACCACGCACTTCTTAAATGGCAAACGTTATGGTCGATGGATTCTACTCGTTTTGGCAATCTACGGCAAATCAAAACTTTGGTTTCAAGATTTGATTTTCTTTAGAATGTTTTTTTCTTTCTTTCTTCTTTAGTTTGTCTCGGTTTTCTTATTTTTATTATCTTTCTAAATTATGTTGCTAGGGTATGAACTTGGCACTATATTTCCCCTATCTTAGGTTGTATAATCCTTGGATATTCAATCCACCTTTTGGTACTCAATATAATGAAATCGTTTTTGGAAAAAAAAAAGAATAATTATTTATATTTTTAATTTTTATAATAAATATAATAAAGGAGTATACTTCATTTGAAGTCTACTTTGTGAGTAGACTTCAATTGAAGTCTACGTTTTACATAGAAGAGTATATACATAATTGTGTTCTATTTTGTTTTTTGTCATAGAGGGTAAAATAATAAATTTACTACTCTAGTGAGTTAGTTTTGGAATATAATTCAAAAGGGGTTAGTTTTTGTATTTGAAATCAAAGTTTAGGTTATTTTGCAAATATCTCAGTTTTATTACTCATAATTTTTTTAAAAAAAGAAATTATTAAATTTTATTCCTAATACTAGTTAGAATACAAGAAATAAAATAAAATAATATTATTTAACTGAAAAATAATAAATATTTATTTTCAAAAGTAAATGATGACTATATTTAAATATTTGTATTTTTTAAATTACATTTATTTATTTAAAATTATGATAATATTTGCCTATATATAGACATTATATACCCATTTATCATGCCCATCCATTTTATCTCTAATTATGGTTATAAAGATTATCTATATTTTATAATGTTTTAAATTTTATCTCTTATAAATTATAAGTTATGTAATATTTAATATATTATTTGTTATGTAATAGTATTATTTCTCTAAATTATTTATAATGTTTTATATAATTAATATTATTTAAAATTACTTAAATGTATTTGTCAATGATTTCTAATTTAAAATAATATAAATAAAGTTAAAAACTAAAATTCAAAAATAAATTATTATAAAAATACTATTATTATATTGGTAACATATTTATGTGGGTATCACCTAAGGTATCACACTAATGGAAACAAAAAAATTAGAGATTCTTATGAATCTCTCAAAATAAAAAATATTAAAAATATTAACATTAATTGCGCATTGCCACCTTCTTTTCTAATCGTTACACTGTTTATCATTGCCAAGAAGCCTGGCCATCGCAGATATGCAAGTATTGTCATTCATATGATCTCCCCCTTATTATTCATGCATCTCGTCTTGTTTTTCTATCCTGGGATTAAATTTTGAAGTGCTTTTGTATCTTGTAATCTAGATCTGATCATATTTGTTATTGCTTATACACAGTCATTGAACTACATGTGTCAGCAGGCAAGAATTAACGTAGTCACATGATAGCTTTAGGTTTTGAAATCGGCAAAATGTGGTTGAAGTTTAGGGGTTCTACGCACTGTCTTGTGTGTTCGGTTGCTAGCACACACATTATTTTTTGTACCTATCCATTACAAGCTATGCATACGGACAATCTATCAGTGTGTCCAGCTCTTTTTGCTAGTTTCGTTGTAATTTTTGGTAAATTATGCTTAAATATAGTAGCTTGATTTGCACGATACCTAATATATTAGATTAAGTTGTTATATTTAGGAGTTATCTAAGTATAAGTGTTATACTAATAGAGCTAGAAAGTGTTAAACTATAATCAAAATCTCGTACAGTATATAGTTTGTATTTACATAAAGTTAGTTACTACAAAATATATGAATAAGTTGGTTGTGTTTTGAAGAGACATGAATCACACCTATTCATATAGTTGTGTCTTTTAATTTAAGTTGTAACTTTAGGAATTATAAGTTGTGTTTTTTTGTTTAGGTTGTGTCCTTTAGATAAGAGTTGTGTTCTTTCGTTTCCTACAATCACAATGTTTCGTTTCCTATATATTAGAGATAAAAACCCATTTGTAAAATAGTGTGTGTAATACTTTGTTTCTTATCAATAAAGTTTAGATTTCAGATTTGAAATACTTTGTTCTTTTCACAAACACAAATCTCTTGATACTCTTACAGAAAGTTGTCTAGTTTATTTAAAGATATGCCAACATGTTTAAGGTTTGAGAGTTTTAGTTTTTGAGAGAGTTTTCTAAAGGAATAAAGAGAATAATTCTTTATTAATCTTGGTGCCTTTCTTCATAATTGAACCTTTAAGTGCTTCAATTGGTATTAGAGCGAGGAAGAAAGATTAAATGAGAGACTTTTTCGTGAGAAAATCGATTATACAAGAGGTTTACTCACTAAAGACCACGGTAGACCTTCCTATAGTACCAGCTAAAAGAAATGAAGGAGGAGGATTTTCTTGAATTCAAAATTCTATGTTGAATACAACTAATTACACCATATGGACCATGAGAATGAAGGTTTGTCTCAAAATACACAAAGTATTGGAAGTTGTGCACACGAGATCAACCAATGGTGAGAAGAACAACATGGCTATGATATTATTATTTCAATCTATACTGGAGTCTTTATCTTGGATGTTGGCGAGTTAGACACCACAAAGAAAATATGGGAGGCAATCAAAACAAGGCATATGGGAGCCAAAGTAGTTAGAGAAGCAAGGTTGCAAACCCTAATGGCAGAATTTGATCGTCTCAAGATGAAAGATTCAGAACTATAAATAACTTTGAGGGAAAGTTATAGAGATATCATCACAGTCCACATCTGTAGGAGTAAATATTGAAAGTAAATATTGAAAATCTAAGTTAGTAAAGACATTCCTTATGTGTCTCCCACAAAAGAAGTATATCCACATCGTAGCATCACTTGAGCAAATATTAGATCTTAATACTACAAGCTTTGAAGACATTGTTCGATGTCTAAATGCTTATAAGGAACAAAATTTTGAGGAGAAGAGGCTCAAGAGGATCAAAATAAATTGATGTACTCAAATTCGGAGACTTAAAACCAATCCAGATACCGAGATAAAAATGGGGCACCTAGAGGTAGAGGACGTGGTGGTCGATTTATTCAGGAGGAAGAGATCGAGGACGAGGTAGTGGAGATATAAATATATCAGACTTTATGTGTTATCGATGTGATGAGATACTATGCATCTAGCTGTCCGGATCGCTTACATAAGTTGCAAGAAGGACAAGAATATAGCATCAAAGGTGATACTCAAGATGCGGATGATCTCTTAGTACACTAGATTGTGTTTAAATGAAGAGAATTGTAGACCAAGTAAATTTGAAACAAACAATGGAGAGAATTCTTGGTATCTTGATCATGGTGCCATCAATCACATGATTGGAGATAAAAGATATTTCACAAGACTTGATGATTCTATTACGGGAAAAGAGATTTGGTGATGATTCACGGACTAATATCAAAGAAAAAGGATCAATCTCTCTTTTAGACAAAAACAGAGAAGCAAAAGTGATGACAAATGTTTATTACATTCCAGGATTGAAAAGTACCATCATTAGACTTGGACAAGCAATGAAATGAGTATGTGATATTAGAATGAAAGGAGAGTATTTGACAATGTATGATCGAAATAGAAAGTTGATTGCCAAAACAAGAAGGTCACAGAATCGGCTCTCCAAAGTTCAGATGGAGATTAAGGATCCACAAGTACATCTATCTGATATAAGTGATTCAAGTAAGTGGCGTGAAAGATTGAGACACATTAATGTGGATACAATTAAGAACATGGTCACGAAAGAGTTAATCAAAGCGTTTCCACAAGTTAAAATCGAGAAGAAAATTTGTGGATCATGTTTATTCGGGAAACAACAAATGTTTCCACAAGCCACTTCTTATCGTGCGGACACGAATCTTGAACTCGTACATGGGGATATTTGTGGACTAATAACATCAAAGTCAGTAGCCGGAAACATATATATATATATATATATATATTTATTGTTGGTGACCACTCAAGATATATGTGGAGGATTCTAATGAAAGAAAAAAGGTGAAGCTTTTGAAAAATTCAAGAAATTCAAAAGCATGGTTGAGAAGGAAATAAAAGAAAGAATTCAAGTTCTTAGAACTAATAGAGGAGGAGATTTATTGTCAATAGAATTCAAATTTTTTTGTGAAGCTGTGAAAATTAAAAGACATCTTACCACACCATATACCTCCCAACAAAATGGTGTAGATGAGAGACGAAACGGAATGGTGAAGGAGAAGTCAAAGAAGTATCATGAAGCATATGCAAGTGTCTAACTATTTACGGAGAGAAACTGTATGGCCCTCAACGTATCTCTTGTATAGGATTGCCACAAGAGTTGTTAAAGACCACATACCATATGAGGTTTTCTGTGGAAAGAAACCAAACATTAATCATCTATGGATCTTCGGTTGCATTGGATATGCAAAAATAGAAACACCACATGTGAAGAAGCTTGATGATAGATCTTGTATACTTGTTCACCTTGGAATTGAATCTTGTTTTAAGGCATATCGATTACTTGATCCATCTAATAAAAAAAGTTGTTGCAAGTAGAGATGTTGTGTTTGATGAATCAAAATGATGGAATTTGAGTAATAATACCTCCTATCAAAGTCAAGAAGGGAACTTCGAGATTTAGTTTGGTGATTTTGGTGATAAAAAAAATTCAAGAAACAAGGAAAGATTAAAAAAACCAGAGGATCTTACTGAAGCTTCACACGCAAGTAGCAATGATGAAGTAGAAATCAGTGATCAAGATGAACTCGATGATCTACAAAATCAAAATACAGACAAGATGAGTCTCCTCCACTGGTGGTACGTAAATCCCAAAGGCAAATTATGAAGCCAAACTACCTTGAAGACTATATTCTACTTGCGGAAGAAGAAGAAATTAGATTGTTACTTTTTCTAACGAAGCACCAAGAACCTTTCATGAGGAAAAGGAATTAAAACAATGTTTGCTTGCTTTTGCAGATGAAATATGATCGATAATCAAGAATCAAACTTGGATTCTTGTGGATCCTCTGGAAGGAGCCAAACCAATTTCTTTGAAGTGGGTACTCAAGATTAAAAGCAATTTCGATGGGAGCATAAACAAATTCAAAGCTAGATTTGTGGCTAAAGGATATGTTCAAAGACAAGAGATATACTTTGAGAAAGTATTCAAACCTATAGCAAGAATAAAGACAATTCAACTACTTGTTAATCTTACTGCATCAAATAGATGGGATATTCATAATCTCGATGTTAAAATAGCCTTTCTCCATGGTGAATTGAAAAGAAAGGAAATGAACATAAACTATATCAACTCAATAAGGCTTTGTATGGATTGAGACAAGCACCAATAGTATCAAATGATAAGCTAAATCAAATTCTTAGAGAACTTCAGTTTACAAGGTGTTCTAAGGAACCATCAGTTTACCCTTAACATGAAAGGTAATGAATGATGAACTTCATCTAGTAGTTTATGTGGATGATTTATTTATCATGGGAACAAATAAACGGAGCGTAGATGAATTTAGGAAAGATATGTCAACAAAGTTTCAAATGAGTGATCTCGGAAAGGTGACATATTATCTTGAAATTGAAGTGTGCCAATTCAAAGGAGGAATAGTGCTAAACAAAACTGATATACACTTAAAATACTAGAAGAAGTGAGAATAATGACTATAACTTAGTACACACGCTAATGGATTCTAGACTAAAGATATCAAGATCAGTAGAAGAGAAAGAGATTGATGCTATGGCTTATACAAAGATTGTAGGATGTGTTCGTTATCTTTTACATACAAGACCGGATTTGAACAATTGTGTAAGAGTACTAAGTCGTTATATGCAAAGTCCAAGAGAATCTTGTGGTGATGCCATGAAACAATGTTTACGATATCTAAAAGAGACTACAACACTCAGACTTGTGTAGAGGATTTCGACAACTCAAGTATCAAAGCTGAAAGGACATAATAATAGTAGTCACAATGTAGATTCAGACAATGGAAAGAGCATAACGGTCACATATTTTATCTTGAAGAAAGTCCGATATCTTGGTTTTCACAAAAACAAGAGATTGTTCCATTGTCATCATGTGAAGCTGAACTTATGGCAGGAATTGAGGCGGCTGGAGAAGAAATTTGGCTTTAAGAATTGGTTAGTGAAGTAACGGGGATCCCCATGTGAAAGATTTTTTGTTCGAATTGATTATTAGTCAGCAATAGCTCTCACCAAAAATTGAGTGTTTCATGGAAGAAGTAAGCACATACACACAAGGTATCATTTTACAAGAGAATGCCTTAAAAATGATTATATAGAAATAGAGCATATTTTCGGAAATAAGGAAAATGCGGACATTTTAACAAAAACATTTGGTAGGATTAAGTTCAAGGAAATACCAAACTTCATTAGTGTTCAAGACATAAAAAAATTTGACTCCAAGCTCAAGAGGGAAAATGTTGAATTAAGCTTAAATATAGTAACCTGATTTGCAAGCGACCTAATAGATTAGTTTAAGTTGTCATATTTAGGAGTTATCTAAATAGAGTTATGAACTTTTCTAGTCTATTTAAGAAAATACCAATGTGTAACATAACTTGAGAGTTTAAAATTTGAGAACTTTAGTTTTTGAAAAAGTTTTTTAGAGGAATGAGAGTAATTCTTTATTACTCTTGGTATCATTCTTCATAATCGAACCTTTGAGCGCTTGAATTTTTGGTCCTCTAGTCATAGAGCCTTACATGTTGCATACACAAGTAGAAGCAAATGTACCCACTTAAACAAAAATGATTCAAGAAATTAGTTTGTATACACCTTTAATTATTTTTTTGTACCTATCCATTACAAGCTATACATCATACATAATAAAAATGTATGTGTTTGCAACTCTTTTTGCTAGTTTATTATAATTTTTGGTCGTCTGGTCATACAACCTTACATGTTTGCATACTAAGTATAGGCACATTACCCACAAAACCACAATGATTAAGGAAATCTATTTATATATCACAATATCTGCACATATCCTTTTCGTTCTCTTTACATGGTCTCCGCCTATGTGTTTTACGTTTGTTGGTTGTACAACCTTAACTTTCCTTGTACCTATTGATTACAATATATTCATACATACTTAACTTTTATTTCAGTTGGTAGTAAAGCTATAGTTTTGTGCGTGCTGATCTATACTGATTTGTACCTTTGTATCGATCAACTATTTTAACTTTCACATACTCAGGTAAGAAATTCGTATGGTTAGGTATATGATGCAACGCATCTTACAGTTTCCTCATTTCCGATTTCTATTTAATTATTCTATCGTTTTTATAGTTTCTTTATTTTCAGGTTTTCTGAGCAAGGTAGGGTTTTATCTCTTTGTTTCTTATTTAAGAGTAGTTACATTCAGACTTTGATTAATAATATTTTAGAAAGCTGCTAGTTTTGTTTCCCTTTAGGTTAAGTCAAATTTGATTCTTTAATTTTTAAAGAAGAGAGTTTAATTCGGGTATTCTGTAAGAATCAACGTTTTAATTTCTAATTCGTATCTAAGGATACAACACTTTGGTATCAGAGCTAAACTTTCCTACCAATTTTTCGCCTTTCAGATTACTAGTTCTCGATTTCATTGTGATCATGCCACCAAGGAGATCTCTTTTGACAGACTCGGCCGCAGATTGGGATGAATTACATCAAACCCTACTCACTATGCAAGAGAATATTCAACCCACAATTCATGAAACAATCCAAGAAATTACATAGGCTTTGTTGCATGAAAATCGTGGGCGACAAGGAAGCTCTTATGGCATTAGTGGTTGACTCAGATGAGGATGCCAACCTTTTTGTGATGCATAGAGAACAATGAGGGCAGACAAGCGATGATGATGAGAGTGACAGTGAGGATCATCGATGGGAATCATGGTTCAAGGTCGACTTACCCGAGTTTCATGGTGGAGTACGTGGTGATGAGTTGATTGATTGGATAGCCGCTATTGAGAAGGCGTTGGATTGTAAACGTGTCCCGGATGATCGGTGTGTTGCACTCGTGGCCACGAAGTTCAGAGGGAAAGCAGCGTTGTGGTGGTTACATGTTAAAGCGACTTGTGAGCGAGCTGGGAAGGCAAATATACAATCATGGTCGAAGTTGAAAAGAATTCTTAAAGAGAGTTTCTTACCTTATAACTTCAAAATAACGATATTCACTCGTTTACAAGATTCGTGACAAGGGTCATAGTTAGTGGACTGCTCACAAGGAATGATGTGTATGACATAATTCTATGGTTCAGTTAGTGTCATGTTTCATAGGCAGGTTACGGCCTTTGATACAAAATTCTATGACACAATTCGACCCCTACACCATTGCGGAAGCACATCGCCGAGCAGATGCTTTCAAGTAACAATTTCTAACAAGTTCATCGGTGTGGGCTCAAAATGGTTCTCAAAGTTGTGTAAATGTCTGGTGCAGACACAGCCCTCTTGGTACCAATGGGCTTTGTTGGTTCACAAAAACAAAGCTTCACTATCAAACGTAAGCTCATCAAGCGGACCGCAACATAGCACTAGATTGTCGGTGGTGAAATGTTTTAATTATGGGGAACCAGGTCACCCTAAGAGTTCTTGTCGATCGCTTTTTCGGTGCGGGTTATTGGCCAATGATCTGAAGTGGGATACAAATGAGCTATATGAGGAAGATCTACTCGATGGCACCCCAAATTTGGAGGAAGAACATGTCCACATGGATAAGGGTACAACACTGGTGCTTTTCCAATCCTATCTATCTTTATCCTTACAGTTGAAGAGTCATGGTTATGTACAAATATCTTTCAGTGAACTTGCACGATAGGTGGGAAGATATGTTGATTTATCATTGATTCTGGTAGTTCAAAAAATGTGATCTCAAAATCAGCCTTTACCAAGCTTGAATTGACACGCAAACCTCATACTTTGGCACATAAGCTTACATGGTTAACCGAAGGTTCAGAGATCAAGATAGATCATCGCTGTGCAGTGAATTACTCAGTTGTGTCTCTTATAAAGAAAAATATACTTCGATATCGCTCAAATGGATGCTTGTCATATGTTGCTTGGTCGTCCGTGGCAATTTGATCGTGGAGTCATGCAAGATGGCCAAAGAAACACTTACAGCTTGATATTTGAAAATAATAAGTGGTGCTTTTTCCTCAGCCACCACTCACGCCTCGCTTGCCACCATTGGTTCAGGCAATGTCTCTAACGCTGCTCTCTTCCGCAGCCAAATGTGCATGTGAATGCTCGAGTTTTGCATGTATACTACTTGCAAGTGTTACCGAGGTGAAGCCACATACATACACGGTTCTAGCACAGCTTCAAGACTTACTGGTTGAGTTTACGAATATATATCTAGATGAGTTACCATTGAGTTTATCTCCTCTTTGCGACATTCAGCATCATATTGATTTGGTTTCGGGTTTAACGCTACCTAACATACCAGATTACCGGATGAGCCCACAAGAACATGAGGAGTTGAGATGAAAAATTGAGGAGCTAGTTTCTTGTGGCCATGCCCGATAAAGCATGAGTCCATGTGCAGTTCAAGGATTGCTAATTCCAAAGAAATATGGATCGTGGCAGATGTACGTAGAAAGTAGGACAATTAACAAGATTATGGTGAGTTACTGCTTTCTTATCCCTTGTTTGGATGATTTGTTGGATCAGGTTGGAAAAGCTTCGGTGTTCTCAAAACTTGATCTCAAAAGTGGATACCATCAAATTTTCATACGCCTGAGTGATGAATAGAAAACAGCTTTCAATCCTAGGAAGGGCTTTTTTGAATGGTTGATGATGCCTTTTGGGTTAACAAATTCTCCTAGTACGTTTATGACGGTCATGAACAAAGCATTGCGTCCGTTCATTGGTCGTTTTGTTGTTGTCTATTTTGATGGACAAGTACCATGGTCATTTACAACAAGTTTTGGAGACATTACACAATGTGGTGATGTTCACAGCTAAGAAAGAAATGTGAGTTTGGTGTGCAACAAGTGCGGTTCTTCTTAAAAGGTTTCAAGTGCGGGTTTAACAATGGATTTGGAGAAGCTTTCTACGATACAAAATTTGCCAAAATTAAAGAGTTTGTCCGACGTCCAAAGTTTTCATTGGTTGGCGTCATCTTATTGACGTTTTGTACCAAACTTCAGTAGCATTATGTCACCTATAACTGATTCTATTAACCAGTCAGTTCTCTTGTGGCCTCCAGCAGTGTCCAAAGCTTTTACGTTGATCAAGGAAAAGCTCACATATGCTCTTATTTTGTCTTTACCTGATTTTGAACGCACATTCGAACTGCATTATGATGCCTCGAAGTTAGGAATTGGTGTGGTTCTAGGTCAAGGTGGTAAGCCGATCACATTTTACAATTACAAACTCGTAGGTGCAAGAGGTCGATATAGTACTATGATATCGAATTCTACTCCATTGTTCAGGCCATAAAGCATTGGTGACACTACTTGTTCCATAAGGAATTTATTCTTTTTACGGATCATAACGCTTTGAAACACCTTAATACTCAAGTCAAAATCTCATCTCGACATGCGACTTGGGTGGGTTTCTTGCAGTAGTTCAGTTTCACCATAAAGCGCACATCTGGCCATTTGAATAAGGTAGCTGGCGCATTGAGTAGACACTATGGTTTGGTCACGATGATGTCTACTCAATGCGGTCGAGGATTTAAGTGTTTTTGACCCTTTCTTTGCCCCGATACTTTGAGAAACAATACTATGAATTCGTTCAGACTATACGATTACCAATGATTTCCTCTTCAAGAGTAATGAATTGTGTGTTCTGGAAAGTAGTTTATGGCTATTGATAATCCGTGAGTTACATGGCAAAGGTCACGTTGGGCGTGACAGAACACTGCAACTTGTCGGAGCTTCTTAGTCTTGGCCTACATAGCGTCGTAATGTGACTCAATTTGTGGAACAATGTGGCATTTGTCAGCGAGCTAAGGGTGGTTCCAGTAACGCGAATTTTTATTTGCCTCTCCCAGTTTTGACTCAACTCTGGACTGATGTCAGCATGGACTTTGTGTTGGGCCTACCTCGGACACAACGCGGTAATGACTCCATCTTTGTTGTGGTTGATCACTTTTTGAAAATGGCTCATTTTGTGGCTTATAAGAAGAAAATCAATGCTGTTTTTGTGGCTCAATTATTCTTCAAAAAAATTTATAAGCTTCACGGCTTTCCGAGTTCCGTTGTTTCAGATCGAGATACTCGATTTCTTAGCCACTTTTAGTGATCTCTTTTGAAGTCTCTCGATTCATCTCTCGACATGAGTACCACCTATCATCCTCTAATCGACGGTGAAACGTAGGTAACAAAAAGATCATTGAGAAACATTTTGTGTTGTGTCGTTGGTGAAAACTTTTTTTCGTGATAGCCAAAATTACCACAAGTGGAGTTTGCCCACAATCATGCCTCAAAAAACAGTTTGGGTGTTTTTCCATTTAAGGTTGTTTATGGTTAGATACCCCGCGGTCCTTTGGACTTGACGACTCTGCTGGATAAGACTCTAATGCATGGTGAGGTACTTGACTTTATTGATTCACTGCAGACATACATGTTCAGGTGGTTCGAAAGCCTCTGCAGCAAAATAGAAACGACATAGACAAGCACCGATGGGAGCTCATTTTTGAGCATGTAGATTTGGTTCGGGTTGATTAACTAATAACATATTGCCATTACACGAATACAACAAGATGAATTCAAGGAAGATCAGATCCATTAAAGTACTGTAACGCATAAACCCAAATGCTTACAAGGTCGAGTTTCCTGATAATATTCAAACAATCAATGTGTTCAGTGTCAGACGTCTTCATCCTTACGTGGCTACAGACTTGACTCAAGATTCATGGTTGAATCTTTTCGTACCCCAGAGATCTGATGCAGCGCATCTTACACTTTCCTTATTTCCGATTCCTATTTAATTATTATATTGTTTTCATTGTTTCCTTATTATTAGGGTTTCTGAACAAGCTAAAGTTTTATCTCTTTGTTGCTTATTTAAGAGTACTTATGATTGTAAACTATTGAGAAGTTGATAAATAATATTTCAAAAAGCTATTAGCTTCGTTTTCTCTTTGGCTTAAGTCGAATTTGATTCCTTAATCTTCACAGAAGAGAGTTCAATTCGGGAAGACTTTAAGAATTCTAGTTCGTATCTAAAGATACAACATTATAACTAATTGACTAAATCCATAACTGTAAATTTAACAAGGTGTTCATAGAAAGGATATCTCTAATATTTTAGCTACAAATACAAAAGTAGTTGTATGGTTAACTTACCTTGTGGTGTGCACTAAATTAACTTGGTGTATACAACCTTAGTTTGAACTCCATGCAGGTTAACTCGATCCATATAATAGACTCAACTTTTACATATTTAAGTTATATATTCGTATTGTTAAATATATAAATTGCTGACTAAATACAAAACTAAAAAGCTAACAAAGTATTCAAAGAAAAGATATCTCTACTATTTTAGTTATAGATATACAGAAATAATTATATAGTTAGGTTACCTCATAGCATGCATCAAATTGTTTTGTGTATACCATATTGATTTGAATTTCATGCAGATTAACTCGGACCATATAATAAACTTAACTTAATTTCACATGTTTAAGTTAAACATTTATATAGTTAAATCTATAAATTGATGACTAAACCAAAAACTAATCAGTTAAATAGTTATTTATCGAAATGTATCTTAATGTTTTAGTTATACTTATAAACATATCTTTACCATCTATGCATTTTGTTCCCCATAGTTGTCTCTCTTCTATGACATGGATATTGTGTGTGACAACAATTTAATGAGCCTCATATGTTTTGCACAATCAAATTTGTCTTCAACACTATTTTATTATGATTTTTATCCACCTTTCACATGGCATAGCCCACGTATGATCGTTTTCCTTATGGTGGAGGTGAGAAAATTAGTTTCCAAAAAACTTGTGTCATTCTCCCAATTTCCCAATAATTCTTGTATATTAATTTAATTAATGAGTGATTTAGGTAAAAATATATAATTTATCGAAAATTAGTTTTTTGAAACAATATATGTTTCTTGAAAGTGAAAATTACTATGATAACCTACTTTAATTTATAAATTACTTAGATAACCTACTTTTTTTCAATTACTTATATAATTCACTTTTTCTTTATTATTATTAATTACCATTATACCCTTTTCAGAAAGATTTTAATAACATTATTCGAAAAATATAAATATTCTAGTTCTATAAAAAGGATATTTATTCCCTTTTAAAAGTATATATACAAAAGAAAGCTTCTCTATGATCTCAGAAATTCTTAAATTACGGTGAAAGAAATAGAAGATTTAGTTCTATCAATAAGGATTCATTGTCTATTGATGTTCGGGTAATAATTATATCAAATTATCTGCTTTTAGGGTTTTGTTATTGAAAGTTTTTAGTTTTAATAGAGTTCTTGCAAATCTGCCAAAAATCTGGCAGACTTCCTGCAAGTCTGCCAAAAATCTAGCAGACTTCCTCCAAGTCTGCAAAAAATCTGGCAGATTTCCTCCAAATCTGCCAAAATCTGGCAAACTTTTTTTTTTCCAGATGCAGGAACCGATCGGTCTGAATCCAAATCGATCGTTCTGAGTTATTATGTGAAAACTATTTAGTCTGCAATATACAGACCGATTAATCTGGATTCAGACCGATCGGTCTGAACTTTGCAAACCAAATAGTTCCGAAAATCACAGCTCCTGGGAGCAGTATGACTATAGCATATAACCATTTTTCTTCCCTCTATATGTATAATGTGCGCAATCTGCTTGTTGATCTATCTAGTCACAATTCTTACGTTATGTTTATATATGTTACATTATGACTGTTCATCATGTTGTGCTTTCTTGAGGTTCTTTAAAACATTACATATCTGGCTATGTGTTGCAATGTCCGTGCAGAATTTTTCATTGGATTATAATTCTCTTATTATTGTTTATTTTTTTATTTACTTGGTCTTGCCTTTATTTTGCAGTTGAATATGTTCATACTGAACAGCATTCCTGTCCTCGTGACTGTTGTTTCATTTGGTGTGTTCACATTGCTTGGAGGAGACCTCACTCCTGCACGAGCTTTTACGTCACTTTCTCCCTTTGTTGTGCTTCGTTTTCCTCTGTTCATGCTTCCAAACATTATAACTCAGGTAAATTCTTGAATATATTGCTGCAGCGATGTGTTTCATATCTAGTGTCACTAGTGCTGGTGAACAATGGAGTTTTGCATGCATTTTTTTTAAGTAGAACTGTTGGTGCTTGTTGTAACTGTTGTTTGGTTACATGCTCGAGAGTATTCTTGTTGATGCGAGAAACAGATTTTGATGCTGATTAGTGTTTACTTGTAGGTGGTGAATGCTAATGTATCCCTGAAACGTTTAGAGGAGGTGTTGGCGACAAAAGAGAGAGTTCTTTTACCAAATCCTCCCATTAAACCTCGGCAGCTAGCCATCTCAACAAAAACCTGATTATGCAGCAGATGAGTAACATCTTGTGTAACCTAACAAAATTTGAACAGAGAATTGATTTTTCTTTTTGGTAAAATTGAAACAGATAAACTAAAAGAAATTCAATGTGATTTGATTATAGGGAATCAAAACTAGAACATAGAATATGTTTTTCTTTGGAAAAGATGAAGAGAAAGTAAAAGAAATTCAACGTGATTCGTTTATAAGAAATTTTTGAAGTAAAGGGTAAAATAGATATATTTGAAAGAAGTATGTTATCTAAGTAATTTGAAAAAAGAGGTTATCTTAGTAATATATAAAAGAAAGTAGGTTATATTAGTTAATTTTTTGTTCTTGAAAACTAAATTTCTTTCATCTGAAGAGTGGGCAAAGATTTAAAGAGCCATAATGTCATATTAAAATAATCAATATATATGTAAAAAAAAAGATAATGTTGGGAAATAGGAGGCATAGCATTAAATTGAATCATAGTATAATCTTCCAAAATTGGAAAGAGACAGACATAACCTATTAAACTAATATATTTGTAACGGTTCAAAATAATCTTTCTCTTTCACAAAAATATCATTTTAAGAGAAAAAGGTGTTTCATAAAAATGTCATTTTACAATTCCGATGCAATATTTTACAAATAATTTCAATTTTAACCTCCAATCAAAATTAGTGATATGATATCTAATTAACTATTACTTATAATGATTAGGGCATAAAAAATTTTTAGTATTGTTTTTAAATTTGTATGAAAAAATCTAGAATGACACTTTTTAAGAAATGGAAGGAGTATGTAAAACAAACCGACAGAAAAAAAATATATGTAAAAAAATATTGTTGCAAATCTATATCTAATGTTGTTTATACTTATACATCTATGTTAATTGAAAACTGAAAAAGAAAAACGTAAGCAACATACAACATGACCTTTAAAGAAGCATATATGGCGTGAAAGGATTACACAAAATTTATAGATATCGATATAAACAAGTATTTGTTTAATTCAAACAGGTAATAGAATGGTTACACCAATAAGAATAGAGAAGAGAAAATGTATATGGCTTTTTACAATATAAACTCTTTCACAATCGAATCTTTCGTCCTCCTTCTGTGATCTAGCCACCAAAATTGTTTGTCAATATGGAGTTGGCAGTCGGTAGCTCACATAGCACCACTGCTAACCCCTTTTAGTTTCGCTGCCGTTGGCCCTTCAATCTCGCCGCCTTTGGCCCTTTTTCTCACCATGTTTGGTACTCTACTTTAATTTTCTTAATTTTTTTATTATGTTGGCTTTGTCGGAGTTTGAGTGAAAGGTTGATCTTCGATCTTAGACATTGGACTTTATAGCTCTTGCCAGGTTCATATCCTAGCGTAAAACGTTGACCGGTTTTCATGGTGTCACCGGATCTAGAGTTTTCTATGGCTACAGAGGGTTTTGTGTGTTGATTGTAGTCTCGATCTACTCCTCTTTCTTCTTTTGCTTAGAGTTTTATCTTAGTCTATTTCATTAGTTTTTGTTTTGTTTAGCTAGTTATTAATTTTTTGGCTGTTGTTAGTGTTTCTCCTCATTCGCTTAGGATTCTTACCTAGGGTTTGATGGAGTTCTAATTTTGGAACCGTCTTTCCCGTATTGTACTTTACGATAGTGTACTTCACCGTAGTGTATTTGGTACTTTATCTTTGTAGATTGATTGAACTTTGCAGTCCTAGTTTTGCCCTCTGCTTTGAGCGAGTTCTTTGCAACTTACTCTCTCGGAATTCTTTTGACATGGACATTTACAAGATCTCGACTTATCATTTACAGTGAAAGCTTGTCTGCGGCTTCAAGTCATCATCTTTAGGTTTGAAACCCGTCTTCGAAAATATTGTGCAGAAAACTCTTTAGATGGTCTTTGATACACTTATTTCATTGTTTGACTTGGTTTTATCTTTGGATTGACATCTTCTTATCATTGATGTAATGTAGGATTATCTGTATCTATTGTTCTCTACATGGTCTATTATTGTGGAATCTTTGTAATCATATCAAATCAATATACTGAAACTGATGTTATAAGTACTAAATATATGTGATATTCATATAATATGTTTATTACCTCGATAACTACTACTTTATGGTAGAAACAAGAATGGTTACAAAAGTAGAGATTGTCAAGGGAAAAAGACCATGCTAACTATATATGGATTTGATATTGCAGATATGCAAAATTGTATAAGTTACGGTGTTAACAATTGATTTAAGGCGTTAGCTTATTCAGTATACATGTACTCTGATGTTTACGTGTATATATATATATATACATTACAAAAACACATATCCATTGGAAGGAGCACTAGGAAATGACAAGAACGAAGGATATGACTATTTAAAGAAACCCTGTTTAAATAGGCGAAAAACAGGCAATTATAGTGACGAATTTTCCTCTGTTCCTCTCCTCCGTTAAACCCCGTCCTTTCTCTCACCTGAGTGCCTCATCACGATGGTTCCACACCCAATCTCAGCCAAGGCCTCTCCACCTCATGGGGAAAAAAACTCAAGGATTCTCACTCCTCTTCAAAAAAGAAGAAGAAATCACAGAGCGAAAGTGTGTGAATGCTTCTTCTCCTTCGATTTATGTGTGCTCAACATCTAAGGCCTCGATTCAGAGCCCTAATTTGATATCCAATCCTAAGACTATGGATGCAGTAGTTGAAAAAAGAGTTCAAGCAACCTCAGAACAAAGTGCTTCAGTTGCTGTAGCCGTAAGTAAAAATTCAACATCCAAGACTTCAATTCCAGAGTTGCCGACTACCAATTCTCCTCCTGTAGCGGAGCAGCAATCAACCAAGGAAGAAACTACAAAGGTCATTAACTCTACCAAAGTAACCTCTGTCCCGATTCAATTTGGGGAATCCTGGAAATCTGTTGATTCAGGAACCGCCTAAACAATGGAAAAGAAAAGGGAACCTTATCTATTAGAATCAGGAGAGATTTCTGTGAGAATTCCAGATACAGCTGATGTGTGTAATTTTTGATGGTTTTAGAGTCTTATTTTAGATCACTTTGCATTCATCTAGCTAGATTTTCCTTGCACTTAAATCCATTTAGGCTTATTTTGCATTCTTTGCATTTGCATTTGGAGTATTGGAGTTTATTCACGTAAAAGGAGCAGAAAAGGAGCAAAATTAGAGCTAAGGAGAATTAGAGTAGCTATAGGAACGTCTAAGTGAATCATAATCAAGAAGGATCATGCACCCTCGGATCACCACCTCGAAGCCTGTACGCGAGGAGTACCAGGAACACTCAACAAAAGCGACCTCAAGGACTTACCTCAACCTATCTGCCGCGAGGGAAGACTAGTGCGGCACAAAGACTCGTCCCTCTTCACGTCAAAGATATACTCGGAGCAACAACTTAGACAGGAACTGCGAGGGTAAAGGAATGAAGCGCTCCTCGTAGCCCAAGCTTGTGCAAGGATTGCGAGGGAAGCTTCACAGACCGCCTAGTTGACCAACTTAAGTCGGTATGACCATTAGGGTTATGAGAATGACCCTATAAATACCCCTTTAATTCCCCTTTATCATGATCTGATGTTTTAGCCAAAAAAACACTCTTTCTTTATTTGCCATTTTTCGTTTAAGCTTGTTTTAAGGTTTGTACTCTTTAATCGTTATTGATAGAATGATTTAGTGATTGCTTGTTTTCTTTATCTTTTTGTTCTTGCATTTTAGTCTTTCTACTTTAATCATGTTATCGGAATCTATCCCATTCCTCACTCCTCTGTAAATGAGGAGCGAGTAGATCCCTTTGGATCTCGACGATGGAGAGATCAGAGGTGAATCCATTGACTCCCTCGCCTAGCTAACCGATCAATTACGCTGATCTCTTCTAGTAAAGCCAAGCTTAATGCTTATCTCTTCCTGATCAGCTGAGATCTGATTTGGGTCATGACCAAAGGCTAGCGCTAACAGAAATGAAGGCCCCGATCCTTACTAGAGATGGCTTGATCCTCTGAAGAGTGATCTAGCATGTGGATCAGTCATTAGACAATTTGGGCCGAGTTTTATGCGTCCGGTTCGGTGGGATCCTGGTCTAGAGATTGTTCAAAGAAATATGGCGAGTGGGATCAGTGAGTTCACCGCCGATCAACCTTTCAATCCTTTAGATCCTCTTTTCTAAATTGCTCAAACCCTTATTTTCAATTTGCACTCTGGTTTATACCATTTTCTCTGTTTTACTGTTCACTAGCTCTGTTTTATTTTTGTCTTTAGCTTATTTTGTCCTTTGTGCTAGTTTGCTAGTTTAGTGCTATTTAGATCTATCATTGTGACAGGATGTTTAGATTAACTTGAACTAGGATTTGGTATTAGATAGATTGTCAGCAAGCTATTCTGAGTATTGGTTCGACAAACCCCCTTTACTTACCACTATACTCAATAATTTGATAGAGGGAACCGTAAAAAATCTTTTTATCAAATTGGCGCCCTTGCCAAATCGGAATTTTGCTTGTTACAATTTATAGTTTACTAGTCTTAGGATCAAGTTGCGTGTTTACTGCTTTGATAACTTGTCTTTTCTTCATACAGCTTGGATCTATAAGGACCAAGCTTCAAACATATTGACAAGTCGTTAACCTCAACGACAGGACCCGAGGATAGACTCAGAATTTTCAACCTTGCCTTAACTCTTGCGAGTTAAGCGAGAACTCAGACAAGTTGACCAGTTAATGCAAATACGTTCGAAGGGCTCTCACAACCTTCACCAACTCATCAACAACATCAACCTCCTTGTTCGTGAACTTAGAAGACAGCACACGAGAATGCAGCAGCCACAGCCTGATCTGGACAACACAACACCCGGCACGACCACAGATGGAACACAACCGTTACCTAATGAAGCCGGTAACCAGGCGCGAGTACACACTCAAGCCTTCCGCCCTCGCTACATTGGTGCGAGCGATGCTCTGAGTATTCATACTCAATGGAATGGGATCCAACCGCCGACAATCCAGAATAATAACTTTGAGATCAAGAGAGGATTGATCTCCATGGTCCAAACCAACAAGTTTCACGGCTTGCCCTTGGAAGAACTCCTCGACCACCTCGACGAGTTTGAGAGACTATGTACTCTTACTCGCATCAACGGAGTGAGTGAGGATACGCTGAAACTAAGACTCTTTCCTTTCTCTCTTGGAGATAGAGCTCATCAATGGGAGAAGCACCTACCCACATGCACCATAACTACTTGGACGGAATGAAAACGTCTTTTCCTCACAAAGTTCTTTTCAAATTCGAGGACAGCCAAGCTACGGAATAACATCTCCAACTTCGTGCAACAAAGCACCGAGTCGCTTGCCAAGGCATGGGACCGATACAAGACATATCAGTCTCAATGCCCACATCACGGTTCCCGTATGCTTCTTGATACCGCGAGCCACAATAGTTTTTTGCAACAAGAGATTGCTGAGGGAAGAGCACTTATAGAAAATCTCGCTCTAGATGATGGTCAATATGGCGTGGAGTACGACCAAGCTGTACGTGGTACTCTTTGAATCTGATACATCTGCACGCAAGGAATTGAAGCAATTACACGATAAGTTGAACAAGCTGATTATGATCCGTACAAAGCAAGTAAATCTCGTAGAAAAGGAGCTGATACAAGAAGGAGAGGATGAACAAGTTGAAGAAATTTGTTTTGTCCAAAATCATGGAGGGAACCGTAAAAATTCTTAATCAAAAGCCATAGAAGAAAACAAGAAATCGGAGATTTTTCTCTTTTGCCAATTTTATAATGATCCACCTAAACCGGGAGCAGTTCATGCCATTATTAATGGAATATGGGGAAAGACAAAGGAAATTACAATGTCAAAAATGGAGGGGAACGCTTATCTTTTGAGAGTTTCGAATGCAGCAACAAGAACTAGAATGCTTAACCAAGGTCTATGGCAGATTGAGGGGCAGACCATGTTTGTGGCAAAATGGGAACCAGGACCAATCCTAGAGAAACTAGAACTCAAGGCTGCACCAGTTTGGGTGGAGTTCCAGAATGTGCCATACCAATTCTTCTCTCCTTCGAGGTTAGAACATATCGCGGGCATGGTTTGTGAGCTCATAAGATGTCACCTTCTTACAGCTAGGAAACTAAATATCGAAGTGGCTAAGGTTCTTGTGATGGTTGATCCACGTAAACCACTTCCTTAATGGGTATAAGTCTAATTTAAGTCTGGTGCCTTGCAAAAAGTATTGGTGTCCAGCCCTGGGATGCCACCAACTTGCCCATTTTGCAAAGAGGTGGATCATACATTGCGGAAATGTTGTCAAAAAGCACCAAAGACTTGCACTATGTGTAACTCGAATGCGCACTTGGCTGGTTCATGCCCAAGGAGTAAATCTATTGAAGGTGGGATGAAAAGAGCATAGGTTAATTCAGTTGTAGTACCAGCTATACCTCCAATGGGTGTGTTGATTGAGTAGCATCAAACTGGTGACACAACAGGGAAGACTGAGCAAAACATTTATGTAGACAAGGGAAAAAAATGTGATTGAATCTGAAAGGGTCGTGTTATGTGTTACACCCGTTAAGCAGGATGGAAGTGTTAAACAGGGAAGTGTTAAATAGGGAAAGGTGGGTGAGAGTGTCTCAACACCACAGGCTACCAATGCAATTGAAGTTGTTCAGCGTAAAGTGGCTACCAATATTAGTCAAGCAGGAAATGGCTACTAGCTCAGAAGTAACTCATAATCGAGTTGAAGTGACAGATTGCGGGCTGTTGAGTATTGGTATTGGTCTCGCCAATTAGTTGCCAAGGCAAGACAGTTTTGTCAAGGCGGTTACAGCAAAAACGGGTACATTAAGCAGAGATGTAACACTTGAAAGGGTTCTTCCTCATGAACATTTGATGGAGGATGACTTCATCACGGTCTGAAACAAGTGAAACCTCCGGAGCTCCATTAAGTGGGGCTCCTCCCACCGTCATTGGTGATATTTGACGCTTTTTGTTGGAATGTTAGGGGATTTAACAATAAAATCCGTCATAGAGGATTTAATAGTTGTTGAATGAACATCGCCCTATTTTTGGGAGTTTAATAGAAATTCATGTTCAACATTCTAAGTCTCTTCTTTTACTGAATAATGTACTTCGGGGATGGAAGTTAGAACACAACTATGAATACTCGCCGCTAGGAAAGATTTGGGTACGGTGGTCTGATATAGTCTCAGTCACAATTTTGGTTAAGTCTTTACAAATGATAACTTCCTTTGTCAAGTTACCTTCCTATGCAGATGAGGTTGTGTGCTCTTTTGTATATGCATCAAATATTGAGGTGGAAAGACGACAGCTATGGGCTGAATTTGTAGCTGTTGCCAATTCTCCACTACTTGCGGGTAAAGCGTGGGCAGTTTCTGGTGATTTTAACCAAGCTCTAGACCTGGTGATCATTCAAACTCATCAACAATCACATCAGCAATGGGGACTTAGATCTTGCCTGCAAGCCGCTGGATTAATGGATCTAACTGAATCATTTTACCTGGTGGAACAGCAATGAAAACAGACATGTTGTGAAGAAGTTGTATCAGGTTTTAGTCAATTATGAGTGGATAACAAGATTCCCTATCTATTACTGCTTTTTTGGAGAGCAAAGTTTTTCAGACCACTCCCCTCTTGTATTCTGTTGCAGCCAAGTGTTGAAGCAAAGAAGAAGCCTTTTAAGTTTTACACTATGCTGCTTAAGAATCAGGAATTCTACTCCATGCTCCAAACCATCTGGGATACAACCTTTATATCAAGTACATCAATGTTTAGGTTGTTACATAGATTAAGGATTGCAAAATCTGCAATCAGAGGTTTCGCTAAACAAAACTTCTCAGGGATTGAATTGAGAACCCATGAGGCTTATCTAGGTCTTACGAGTTGCCAGCACCAGTTTCTCACTCATCCATCTCAACTACTTGCTGCAAGGTAAAAAGCTACCCACATGAAATGGCTATGGCTGGCTGAGGCGGAAGAATCTTATCTCAGACAAAAGTCACGAGTATGCTGGTTAGAAAGTGGAGATCGGAACATTCAATATTTTCACAGAATCATGGCTGTGGGGAATTCAGCTAATCATATACACTACATGGAAGACAATTCTCGTGTTAGAATTCAAGGAACATATAGAATTGGCGAATATTATGTTGGCTATTTTCAGGGAACAATAGGACAAAGTACAGCTTTTGGAGAAGGAGAACTGCGTATGATATCAGACTTGGTAGAGTACATATGCACTCTCTTAACTTCTCACGACCTGATCAAATGAGTTGCACCTTCTGAAATCACAGAGACAATCTTCTCTCTTCCCGAAAACAAGGCACTTGCCCTAATGGATATCCAGCAGACGTTTTTGTTGGATGTTCGAATATTGTGGGATCAAATATCACCCACGCTGTCCTTCAGTTCTTCCATTCAGGACGATTACTCAAGCAATGGAACTCCACAATTTTATCACTCATTCCTAAAGTGGTAAATGCAAGTAAAATCACTGATTTTAGGACTACATCTTGTTGCAACACTGTGTATAAAACCATATCCAAGCTGTTAGATCAAAGGCTAAAAGGAGTACTTCCAACTACTATCACTCACTCGCAATCTGCTTTCATACTTGGTAGATTATTGGTAGAAAATGCACTAATGGCTTCCAAACTTGCTCATGGGTACAACACAAATGTTGGTAGATCACGAGGGATGTTGAAAGTCGATTTACGCAAGGCTTTTGATTTTGTGAAATGAGATTTCATTCTTACAGCACTATGAGCTTTAGGTCTGCTAGACACATTCGTTGGGTGAATTGAACAGTGTATAACTACACCAACTTTCTACATTGCGGTAAATGGCTGCCTTTGTGGCTATTTTGAAGGTCGAAGGGGTCTAAGGCAAGGTGATGCCTTGTCACCTTACCTATTTATCAATAGGATGGAAGTGGTCTTTCAATTGCTAAGAAAGAAGTTCGAAGAAGGAGCTATAGGATTTCATCCCAATCCTTCAGTTCCAGCGGTCACACATCTCTCCTTTGTAGATGATATCCTAATATTTTTGATGGTAAAGCTTCTTCCCTTTCTGCTATTGTGGAAGTGCTATCTGATTTTGAAGAGTGGTCAGGGCTTCAAGTCAAGCAAGCCAAAAGCCATCTATTTACAGCTGGTCAGAACCAATTGGAATCCACAAAACATGTTTTTTATACATATGTTTCTAAAGTACTTCCCTAAGTTTCAATTAAAAATTTTTTTTAAAGAAATAGAGAAAGATAACTAGTTCCAAGAATCAAAAAAATTCAATTGAATCGAGATTCAGTTTCCAGGTTGGGTCTTTCCCCATGCGTTACTTGGGAGTGTCTTTAACGCCAAAAAGACTCTGAGAATCCGATTTTACTCTGCTGATTGAGAAAATTGCTTCTCGTTTTAATGGCTGGGCGACAAAAGCTCTATCTTTCTCAGGAAGACTTCAGCTAATTAGCTCGGTAATTTATGGAACAGTTAACTTCTGGTTCTCTACTTTCATTTTGCCTGAGGCTTGCATTAAGAAGATTGAGAAAGTGTGCTGCAAATTTTGGTCTAGGAGTTTGGAAAAATGACAGTCATCTAAGATCTCGTGGAAAACGTGTTGTTTACCAAAGGTGGACGGAGGTCTTGGGCTGTGTGATTTTGGGTTGTGGAATAAGATATTGGGGCTCAAGCTGATATGATTGTTGTTCTCCTCAAGTGGTTCCTTGTGGGTTGCTTGGAATCATGAGCATAGTCAAACATTGTTCTTTTTGGGGGTTAAAAAACAAATAGAAGGATTCCTATATGTGGAGTAATTTACTTGCTTTGCGTCCTCTTATTCAGAAATTTGTTGTTTGAAAACTTGGTAATGGTAAGCATGCAAGTTTTTGGTATGATAAGTGGACTAAATCTGGTCCTCTCTTTGATATGATAGGCGATTGTGGACCTTCAAATTTGGGAATACCGCTTAGAGCTAATGTTGCTGATGCAATCTCTAATACATCATGGGTTGTCCGAGATGCTAGATCAGATCAAGCTCTCACTATCCATGCGGAACTCATTGCCACATCTTTACCATTGGGTCATAGTGACGCAGATGAGTATTACCTGAAGTGGGATGAAAAAGGTTAGTGCAAAGTTCTCTGCAGCTAAAATCTGGGATTATCACAGAGTAAAAGAGAGTTGTAAATGGTGGTTTTCTGTGATTTGGTTCAACGGTTGTACACCAAAACATGCTTTCCATATGTGGGTTACAAATTATGATAGGTTACCACTACGTACAAGGCTCAGGACATGGGGGATGAATGTTCCTATTACATGTTGTCTTTGTGATGAAGGAAAAGAATCAAGAGAGCATCTATTCTTAAGATGCTCGTACAATGAGGTCGTGTGGGGGTTAATTCTTGCCCGGCTTCAGCAACCATTTGCAGGTTTCCACTCTTGGAATGCGTTTATGCAATGGGGATCTACTCCAACGTCTACGGCTACTGTTCTCCTAAAAGGATTGGTTCGCCAAGCAACGAACTACATTTTGTGGAGAGAAAGGAACGAGCTCCTTCATACTCAGGTTTCTACGCGTCCGGAAGTGATTTTTAGGCTACTATATAGACTTATTCGGGATACTATCTTATCTAGGAGAACCAAGCGGGGTTTCTCTAATCTTATGGTTGATTGGCTGCCTCAGTTGTTAGTCTCCTTGGTTGAACCAGCTTTTTTGTTTTTATCTTTTTTTTTGGCAAAGAAGTTATGTGATTTTTTTACTGTACAGTTAAACAACACGTTCATTAATGATATTCACATTTCTATCAAAAAAAAGGAACGAAGTATATATGAGAATTTGTATAAGTATTGTTATTACGGTATTAACAACTTGTTTGGGATGTTAACTAATTTATTATACACATACTCTAATGTTTTCTTACATACATTATATATTACAAGATGACGCAGTAAATTAATGGTAGTAATGTTACCCATAATAGATTGTTACACCACTAGAAATGTAATTGAATGATAATTAAGTCTTCTTCTATTATGTTGCAAGCCTTATTACATTTTTTTGAATGTGTACGCAAATATTTATCTCCTAATCTGAAAATTTAAACACACACATCAGAATATGGATACACAATTGGCTGTCACATATAGAAAAGGAGAAAGCTGTACTTCATTACCGAGGGCTACAAAAGACAAAATTAATAAAGCATAAACACAAGTGTTGAGATATCAATCCAAGTCCCACATCGGAAGTTTAGACAAGGAGTGTCTAATATATAAGTCAACTTTGGGCTTTGATACCAATTATAGGGCCTTTTATAATTCCCATAACCTCTCAATTAGTATGATATTGTCTTCTTTGGGCCCACAGTGGCAAAGTCCTCAAGGTTTTCCTTATTGGGTTCCATCCCAAAAGGCCTCATACTAATTGGAGAATCCATTGACTTATATATTAGACACTCCTTGTCTAAACTTCCGATGTGGGACTTGGATTGATATCCCAACAACAAGGACATTTGTACAAACAGAACAGAGAAATCCTTTGGTCAAAATGATCAAAACGAATTCACATAAACATAGAAACATACAAGGATGATATGTTGCTAACACTACAAGAAATTTGACTTTTAAGAGCAACAGTTAAAAGCGGTTTTAACATATGTGCTATAGTAATTTTACACGGGAATATAACATAGCGTTTGTTAGTAATTAAAGCTATTATTACTTAAGCGGCAAAACTGAAAATTAAAGGCGCGTTTTATTTACAGTAAGCATTGCAAATACGAGATTAAACGCTATCGTATGTGTTAATTATCTTTTATATTTTTCTAAGTCTAAAATTAGTTCTTCTTCTTCTTCTCTCAACACAAAATACTCTCTTGTCTTCACTTCAAGCATCTCACGGAGACAAAACACAGAGACAAAACTCTTCGATTTCTTGTTGCGAGATCTCTAGTTGTCGGATTATTCAGGTTTGTTATCTCAGCGTACTTGTTTCAATTTGTAGAATTAGAAGTTCTTCGCTGTTTTGTTGTTGGGTTTCAATTGGGAAATTCTGTTTTGTTTTCACTGTAATCTGTTTAAGTAATCGAGTAATTATCAATTGGGTAAATTTTGTTTATATGAAATGGATCGAATTTTGGAACAATTTTGATGTTTTGTTGTTTTCGGACCACTATCATTTGATGCATGTCTGAATGCATGCATGCCTTAATGAATCAGGTAAGAAATGCCGCCAAAAACTCGCAAAGGAGGTGGAGTCGATGTTGTCCGTCGTAGTAGTCATAATATGGGTTTGGAAGCAACTTCAAACAAAATTTCTGACAAAAGATTGAATAAGAAACGGAAGAGAGTTGAAAAAATTGTAGAAGACGAAGTAGAAGACATTACGCCAAAAATCATAAAATCTCCAAGGAAAAGGAAAACTATAATCAAGGAAGCAAAGGCTGTTACTCCTAAAGGAAGAAAATCTGAGAATGATGTGGATGATGATTTATAAGGTAATGATGTTTGTCCTGAGGCAGAAGTAGAGAAGCCTAATCTCGTTTGTATTGCGGCAAAATGAGAGAAAGATGAGTCTTAAGATAAAGAAGAATATGAGTCTGATAAAGAAGAACATGAATCTGATAAAGAAGAACATGACTCTGAGTTAGAAATTGTTGATAGGGAAGCAGGTTATCAGAATGAGGGTAGTGATGATGTCTTAGAAACTCTTACAAAGGTAGTGAAAGAAAAAAGACTACAGTTGAAGCTGAAGATGGTGAGAATCTAAAAGTACCTCAAGATGGGGAGAAAGAAGTTGAGGAGAATTCATTTGAAGCTCAAGATGGAACAAATGGTTTAGAGTTTATGGATGGTGAGAATCAAAATGGAGCAGATTGTGAGAAACAAACTGGAGCAGATGGTGAGAATGAAAAGGTAGCAGATGGTAATCATGTGGAACAAGATTCTTAGCGTACTGATGCTGGAACTAGTCGTCCTACAAAAGAAGGAATACAAACACAAGAATCAAATGGAAAACAACGAAAGACAAGAAGACCAATAAAGTTGCGTAAAATAGCCAAAGATCCTCTCGAAAAGGTTGAGGTGACATTCACAGATCTCGGTGAACATGTATGTCCTGGTTCAGTGAATCTTTCTTCATTTCTTGGTGCTATTGTGAGGGAACATGTTCTTGTAACAGTAGATGACTGAAGAAAGATTAGTGAAGAGGTCAAAGAGACAATGTGGGAGGAAATTCAGGTATATAACCTGACTTTATTATGTGTAAAAAACTATTTATATTTGTCTGTAACTGTTATTTTGATTCAGGGGAGGTTTAATGTGAATGAAGAATGGAAAAAGGATGCTATTTTCAAGCAAATGGGATGTTTGTGGAGATCAGGAAAGTCTAGGCTTGTGTCTCAATTGAGAGATGATAAGAGTACTTCAGAGAGACTATTTAAAACCTAGCAATATCACATCAATTCCTGTTTGGAGGACTTGGATAAGGAGCAGGATAAGCCCAACTTTCAAGGTTATTAAAGCTATTTATAAGATATTTAATTTGAATTAATCTAATCTCCAACAATTTTCGTATTTGTAGGAAAAAAGCAATAGATTCAGAGCCTTGAGAAGAGCTCAGATTCCTCACACTACGAGTCGTAAGGGGATGTTATGTTTAGCTCATGAAATGGTATGTATGTATTTGGTTAGATAAGTAATTCAAATATTACTTGACTTAATATCTATTTTGTATTTGTAGAGAAGCAAAAGTGCAGACCCTAAGAAGATAACTAGGAGTAAGGTTTGGATTGCTAGACACACTCATAAAGATGGTAATCCTGTTAGACCAGAATTTGCGGACACCATTGTAAGGACATAATTATAGAATTGAGTTGTCTAAAGATGGTAAACATGCTAGGCTTGAATTTGTTGTGACCATCTTCTGGTGTTTAAATTTTGTTTTCAGGAACAAATACAGTCCCTTGATAGTCAAATGGATTCGACATCAGGTGATAGTATTAGAGAAGATGTTGTAAGCAAGGTGTTGGGTAAAGACAAGTCTGGAAGAGTCAAAGGGTTAGGAAGAGGTATTACTTCTACTAAGCTTGCCTTTCTTCAGTCAAGAGACTCAAAGATTGCTGATATGCAATCTGAGAATGATAAACTGAAGTCTTTGGTTAGTGACTTAGCTGCAAACAAGGTAAGTTTTGATACAAATTTTTTTGTTTTTTTGATATACATGTGTTAATATATTGTGACCATTTGTTTTCCTTGTTACAGAAAACATATGTTGATTCAGAGGTTAGTGGGGTTACAAAAGATGGGATTAGAGTTCAGATACTTGACTGGTATGAGGCAGATGATATCCTCATTGCTGAAGGAGAATTCTGCACTGATGACCCTACATATAAGATAGATGATATATCAATTGGATGTAACGTTGTTGCTGTTCTCTTCAAATCTGTACTAGACTCTACAACATCTCTTTGGAGGCCTATAAGAGAAGTGTCTTCCATTGAGGAAGCTATTGGTTTTAGATTAGCCTGTCCTATATATGGATAAAGTAATATTACACAACAATCCAAACAATAGTCAAGACAATCCTGGTGGGACATCTTAACAAGTTCTATTCTAATTACTTAAATCTTTCAATGTAGCATACCACCGTGGATGAACCTGAAAGATGTAATATATATGATTGGACTAATACTTCCAATGATGTGATTGTTGGTGAATGTATTGTGTGCTCCGATTTTCCTAGAGAGCTGGTCAACAATGTTCCATTGGGTCGTAATGCTGTCTGTCTGAAACTTGTTAAGGTTATCAATGAATTTGCCCCTTTATGGAGACCAACACCCGAGAAGAATCTAATTGGTGATTCAGTGTATGACAAAATACCTTGGCCTGTTCTTAAGGTTGGAACACTGTGTAATACACCAGCAAAGCCAAATGAGAAGAATAGATTGGTAAATTTATCACTGAACTAAGTTTTTGAGCTAGTTTATTTTATTTTTATACTAAATATATGCCTTTTCCCCTTTTACAGAGTGCAAGTATTAGCACAAGTTCATCCAAGAAGGCACACAAGTGCATCCTTCTAGACTGCAACAACTTTAGACGCAAGGTTGCTGAAGGAAGGATAGCTTCAACAGATCCTAAAAGTATATGTCATTTTGTGCCCTTAGGTGAAAATGCAACCAAAGTGTGGGTTGAGGTTGTGAAGATAGGAACTGCAAGAGTCTAGAGGAAAAACTCTGAAATTGAGATCATGTCAGATGCTTTAGGAACTCCAATAGCATGTCCAAGTGCTAAAGTCATTATGATTTGAATGAATGCTAAGAATGATGGATGTGTTGTATGTTGAACCTTGGTCTGAATGTTGTATTATATCTGTTGAACTTGTGTGTCGAACATGTGTGTTGAACATGTAAGACTTGAACATATGTATGTTTAATTATATAAGTTTAAATATTTATTTTAACTCTTTTTGGAAATTTTAATTAAATTTGAATTTTGATTGGTATAAGTTAATAAAAACCAAAATCAGTTTTAGTTAAATTTTGCTTAGTTGAATATGATGATAATTCGAATTAAGTGTTTAGGGGTTTGGGGTTTGGGATTTAAGGTTTAGGGTTTAGGGTTTAGGATTTAGGGTTTAGGGTTTAGGATTAAGAGTTTGTAGAAAATTAATAATTTTATTTATAAAAGTAATAATTGTATTCTAAATTTTTGTTATAAAAATGAATACCATAATTGATTAATTACTAATAATTTTCATTGTAGAATAACTCAACCTAAAATAATTCAATTATAAATAATTCTAAAGTTTAATGATGTGGATGAATCAACCTAGAATAATTTAATTAAAAATAATTCTAAAGTTTAATGTTGTGGATGAATCAACCTAAAATAATTCAATCACAAATAATTCTAAAGTTTAATTATGTGGATGAATCAACTAAAATAATTCAATTACAAATAATTCTAAAGTTTAATTATGTGGCTGAATCAACCTAAAATCAAGTTTTAGTATAAAAACATGTGAAATTGAATGATGATCAAGAATTAGAGTTACATTTTGAGAAATAAAGACTTATGTTAAAACAAACACTATACTCTAATGTGTCATATAGTGTTAAAACCAAGTGTTAGCTTTTGGTCATGTCATTATGATTTTTGTCTAATAAGTTAATTCTACTTCCAAAATTCTATTTACAAATAATATTTTAGCCAATCCTATTTTTATTTTAATTTTATGTGGTAATTTAGTTATTTTTAATGTATTTTTAAGTGATTATTTGAGTTTTTAATTTCTTTTGATCTTGAACAAGTAGATAAAACGCAACCAATGAGAGTAAAGAAAACATGTTTGGGCGGATTCAGCTCTCACAAATTTGGAACCGTGCGATCTTGCATCCCTTTCATGTCCACCGTTGATCACTTGTCTGCCAAAAATTTGGTGAAAATTTTATAGTTCTAACTTTTTTTCACCAAAATTTTTTATCTCTAATCCATTCTCAGATTCAATCGAAAATCCTATCCAACTCGAAAAATATCTTTCTGTCCGATTTCGAGTCAAATCCTATTCAAATAATCACTTGCTTTCCAATTTTTCACTCAAATTACGACAATCTCTTGCTGTCTATTTTTTCAATTACAAATCGATTTCTTCCGTGAAATGGACAAGGCATGTCAATCAAAAACAATTTCTCTTAGGAAAAGTTTTTCAATCACATCAATTCATCATACTAACTCCTTCATTCGAATGTACAGGAATATGCTTGAGTACTTTGAAGGAGCTACCACTTTTGTCAATTCTTCAGCAGTTAGGTTGGGTAATCAGACTGAGATCACTTGTCCTTGTATTGATTGTCAGAATTTAACCCGACACATATTAGAGATAGTAATAGAACATCTGGTTGTGAAGTGTATGGATAAGAAATACATGAGGTATCCATGTTGGTTTTTACACAGAGACACAAGAGACAAAGCTGGTGGTACAAAACATGATACTGAGGCTTTCGATTTGTTTAGAACAGCTTATTTCAATTGTGACGATTCTCTTAATCAAGGCTTTGATTATGATGAAGAGGAAGAGAAAATGCAAACAAAAGAAGATTTAGAGTTCAAGGAAAGGTTAAGAGAAGCTGAAACTCCACTGTACTCTAGTTATCCTAACCACACTAAGATTTCTGAAATAATGGTACTCTATAGAATTAAAGTGAAAAGTGGGATGTCTGAAAACTTTTTTGATTAGCTGCTGGTTTTGATACACAATATGCTACCAGAAGGAAATGTTCTTCCAAAGTCTATAGATTCAATCAAGAAATTTCTGAAGATTTTTGGATTTGGCTATGAAACAATCCATGCTTGCAAGAATGATTGCATTTTATATAGAAAGGAGTATGAACACACTGATACTTGCCCAAGATGTAAAGCTTCACGATGGGAGATACATAAGAATAGTGGTGTGATAAAAGTTGGAACTCCAGCAAAGGTCCTTAGATATTTTCCAATCAAGGACATGTTTCGCAGATTGTTTAGATCAGAATGGCTGAGGATATGGTTTGGCATCATAGCAATGCAATAGAAGATGGTACAAGGAGACACCCTGTTGACTCTTTGTGTTGGACACAAGTTAATGATAAATGGCCAGAGTTTGTTGTTGAACCAAGAAACCTTAGGCTTGGCATCTCTACTGATGGAATGAATCCATTCTCCATGAAGAATACCAATTATAACACATGGCCAGTTTTGTATGTAAACTACAACACTCCTCCAACATTGTGTATGCAGGCTAAAAATATTATGCTCACTATGTTGATCCCTGGTCCAACCGCTCCAGGTAACAACATAGATGTTTACTTAGCACCACTAATAGAGGCCTTGAAGGATTTGTGGGCTGACAATATTCAAGTATATGATGCATTCAAGAAAGTGTCGTTCACATTGATAGCATTAATGCTTTGGAGTATTAGTGATTATCCGGCATTAGGAACATTATCTGGTTGTAAAGTCAAGAGAAAACAAGCTTGCAACGTCTACGAAGAAGATACGCCTTGTAAATGGCTTAAGCACAGCCGCAAATATGTATACATCAGAAATAGGAAGAGAGTAGCTCCAAATCATCACTACGGATACAAGAAAGGATAGTTTGGCAACACTATAGACAAAGGGAATGCTAGCAGGATCCAAATTGCAGCAGAAATTTTTGACACGCTAAAAGATTTCAAGAATAATTTTGGAAAACCTCTAGATAAGGAAAGGAAAAGAAGAAGAGCTGAACTGTTGGATGATGAGACGGTTCAGCAAGATAGGTGTGAGGAGTCAGATCATCTATGGCGGTGGAAGAAGAAATCAATATTCTTTGAACTACCTTATTGGAAGGTAGTGTATTTTGCTAAATTCTGCAATTTGTTTTATTGTTTAATTTAACAAAGAGATGTTTCATGTGTTAGGATTTACCGGTTCGTCACAACATTGATGTAATGCATAATGTGAGTGATGTTATTTTGTCAACATTGATGCAAAGTGCTAAGTCAAAAGATGGTTTGAATGCAAGAAAATATTTGGAAGATATTGGAAGAAGAACAATACTCCACACAGAGGTAACAAGGAAGAAAATATACTTACCTTGGGCACCTTATTGGTTAACAAAAAACGAAAAGACAATCTTTTGTAAGAGGTTATCTAAGTTTATGGGTCCAAATGGCTATTGTGGGAATATTGCAAATAGTGTGTCAGTTACCCTCCTAGTATAGGTGGTTTGAAGTCTCATGATCATCATGTACTCTTACTAAACTTGTTGCCAGTAGCTTTGCGAGGGTTGTTATATAAATAACCTAGGATTGCTGTGAATCGATTATATCATTACTTTAATAGATTGTGTCAACGTACTTTTGACCTGGATAAACTGATAACTTTAGAGTCTGAGTTTGTAGAGACGATGTGACAACTTGAAAATTTCTTTCCTCCATCCCTATTTGATATCATGTTCCACGTACCAATACATTTAGCAAAAGGGGCACGTTTGGGAGGTCCGGTTCATTTCTGCAGGATGTATCCTTTAGAAAGGTATGATATATTCATATGCTTGTTGTAGCCAATATTATCTGATTTTAAATATATTGACTGACTGTTAGGTACATGAAAACACTTAAAAGATTTGTGAAGAATAATGCAAGGCCAGAAGGGTGTATGGCTGAGGGATATTTAGCTAGAGAATGCATATGTACCAGTTCAAGAGTTATTTAACCGTAATGAAGATATTGAGGAAATTACAACACTATTTGAAGGTAGAACATTGCAGAAGGGTGAAGATGTTGTCCTTTCCGAAAGAGATAGGGACATAGCACATAGGTATATCTTGATGAACATGTCAGTTATGGATCCTTATGTTGAGTAAGACATTTTCTTCACTCAATTCTCACTTTGAAGCAGCATATATATAGTTTCAGTTTCGTTTTTAACTCTGATAATATTTCAAAACTAGAATGCATTTGGAGGAATTGCAAGATAATGATGCTCAATGTTCTAGGAATGAAACTCTATTATGGAAAAAACATGCTGAGCAGTTTGCACAATGGGTAAAGCTAAAGGTTAGCATGATACTTGTCCTGTTTTCTATAATCCTAAATTATAAATATTGTCCAATGCTGCTCAGTTGTTGTGTGAATGCGTAGATGAAAATATGATTGTTCTTTGCTCCATTCTTTTACTTTCCAATAGAATTTCTGCATTTGAACTTGATTGTGTTATATCCTGAATCTGAGAATTAACTGTTTTCCGATATGTTAACTAGTAGTTCTATATATTTTTTGGTCTTATTAAACAGACCTCTTCTTGTTCGATTTACTATCCTAACCATCATCTCCAGTCTCAGCTTGTTGTTAGCTTTATTATTCAAGGTTGTGTGCTTGTTTTCTATTATGAAAGTAGCTAATTTTTGTATTAGTTACAATCTGCTTGTAGGTTAAGAATAAACATGTCTGATATAAGTTTTGTGCCAGTTTGTCTATGCTTTTTATCTATGCATCAGATTGTGCTACATTTGCATCAGATTGTAGTATATTTTTGCATATGTCTGCTATTTGTGATTGTTGTTTCAATTTTTTGTTGTCGTTGTATTGTTAATTGATGATTAAATTTGCATCAGATACCGTCCAACGCAAATGATCAATTCTCTTCCAAGCTAAGGTGGTTGGCATTTAGAGCAAGGAATCTTGCAGTAAAACATAAAGGATTTGTTATTAAGGGGCATCAATTTCATACGGATAAGGTTAAGAGGCAGACACAAAACTGTGAAATAACATACGAAGCTTTCAGCATGTGTAGATCAAGTGCGAGAGATGAAAGACATATGACTGATATGGTTACATACTACGGAGTGATTAAGGAGATTATACTCATGGACTACCACTTTTTCAGAGTACCACTTTTCAGGTGCAATTGGGCCAACAAAGGTTAAGGTGTGAAGGAAGAAGATGGTTTCACTCTTGTCAACCTCTATATAAACAAGCAGCATATATGAATGATCCTTTCATTCTACCTTCCCAAGCTAAGCAAGTTTTCTACTCAAGAGAAGATGACTCCTTTAATTGGTATGTTGTTATGAGAGCACCTCCTAGTGGTTATCATGAGTTAGAAACTGAGGAAAATTTTGTTGATGCACCCATAGCTGTTCAAGAAGCTGATGCTTTGGATAGTGATAATGAATGTTCTTATGTTAGGGATGATGATTGTGAAGGAATTATGGTTGTAGAGTAGTACACTATAGTATGTTTGTGATTGTATTTGATGTGTTTGAATTTGGGATGATGATTGTTAATGGATTATTTGATGAAGAAATGTAAATAAATTTATTATTTCAGAATTATTATTTAATTGAGAAATATAATAAATTAATTAAACTGAATAAACATTTTTATAAATTAATAGCATCTACATATTGCTATGATACTACGATTAATTGCTACAAAATAAAAAATAATCATAATAGAAATATATTGCTACAAAAAATGAAACATAAAAGCTATTATAATTCTCTTTATTAGCAGGAAAACACCGCTATTTTAAACATTAATAATTATAGTGAAAAAAGTGTTATCGTTACGACAACAAACATAGCACCAGTAAAGTCCGCTATATTACGGGTCATACTTACTTCGCGGGTCATATCAGAGCGTTTTCTACTCCGCCATGGATCACATTAATAGCGATCTTCGACCGCTATTAAAAGTCAAATTTCTTTGTAGTGTAACAAAGTCCATACATTGTAACAAGTACAATTGCATGGGAATGATACATAGTTTCATATGAGGCGTTGGAAACAAAAGTTACTTTGCTGCGTCTGTTGGATTAGTAAGTCAAAAACACTCAAAACCTATAAAACCAACTGTATACAACACCGAGTAGAAAATTAGATGCACATACATAGGACTCAACAGATCTAAGTTTGCCGAAAATGTATGTCCAAAACAAAATTTAGTTCGGATTCACATAAAGAATTGTATACAAAAGTTGATAGAGAAGGTGAAAATAAATAGGTTAGCTATGAAATCATAACAATAACAATTTTACCATAAGATCTATTCAAGAATAGAAAAAACACTACAAAAAATATGGGCATTAACTTCTTTTTTGTAAATGCTATTGTAAAATATATTTTTATATTGTAGTGTCTATATTACAGAATTTTCTCAACACTAACCCCAATAATAGCATAGCGGAAATCTAAAATCTATCTGGAGGAAACCGAAAAGACACTTAATATTTTTTGCTAAAAGGCCCAATACATGCACTATCTTTTCCCTATCTCACAAAAACCTAACTTGGCCTTCTTACTCTCGAGCTCAAAAATGAACAAATTTCTCCGGCGATTCTCAGTTTCTTTGGTAATCTCCAGTCGATCACGATATAGATTTTAAGTTCGAGTTTCACATCTTAAGTTGGATTCTCGATTTCAACCTAAGATTCAACGAAAATGAAGATTGGTGAAGGTATATCTATGTTTTGTTCTTCTTTTATTGAAATCAAAACTCTACTCTTCTTAGATTTTGATTTTAGTATTTGATTTTGTTATATTTCGTGAGGTTAACAAGATTCATGGATAGATTTCGACCTAAGAATCAACAAATACAAAGATTGTTGAAGGTATGTCTACCCTCTCATGCAATTGATTTCGTACTATGTTCATCTCTTCTTTTAACGAAATCAAAGATCCGATTTTCTTATATTTTGAATTTTAGTATGTGGTCTTGTTCTACTATTGGTGAGGCTAACAAAATTTGTGGATAGATTTCTGAAAAGAAAATGGGAAATTGTTATTTAGGAAGAGATCTATCAACAAGATATTGTAAGTTTTAGATGACTCATCTTCTTCATAAATTAGTTAAGTAGATTGCATCTGATTTCTACTTTAAATTTGTATAGTAATTGAGTTAGTTGAACAGCCAAAGAGAATCGAGCTTAAGAGTACTTTAGTGATTTTATCTGATTGCATCATGTTTTTTACTTGTAGATATCAACGAGTAAATTGTTTAGTGGTTTCTAATGTTGTGGTTAACTGATAAACATATTTTTCGATATGATTTTGCAATTATATCACAATAAAATATGTATCAATCCATCCAGGTTAGTAGCAGACAACTAGTACTCAATCAGCTATCTAATCCAAGTTAAATCAATCAGATGATCAAGCAATTCAAACAAAAAATAGAAAGTACCTAATGAGCAAAGCAATAACAAAACAGAGCAACTAAGAAATAGAACAATGGCTTAAAAACAGAGTATGAAATCGAGTTTATCAATATGCAATAAAGTGGGTATGTGAGGAGAGTGGGATAATCGACATCGCTTAGTTGGGGTTCTCTACACTTGTTTAACAACCTAATAATGGTGATCTCTAGGGAAGTATTCAATCAAACAAGTATCAAGTCATTTTCGGGATCACTAAACTCAGTATGAATGCAACCTTATCCAATCTCTTTGGCGATCACACATCCATATTATCATTAAGAACAACCTAAAACAGCCAATAGACTCTCTAAACTACCAATTTCTTTGGTTAGAGAAGTCTATCCTAAATCTAAGTTCATTCAAACATTTTAACAAACACCTCTATGGGTGCAGAAGCAAACATTATATTTCAATTGATCAGGTGGAACCAAGCATGAGCAGCACCTAGAAATAGAGAGATCTAAACATAAACAACTTAAACAAGAGTGAAGAAACTTAGATCAGCCATGATCTAATCCATCTAATCACAAAACCATAAAGGATCTACTCACTAATCATGGTGGAAATAATAAACCTAGAAATTAAAATTAAAGATATATTAGAAAGACAAAGGAAAGTAAAAGACTACGATAAATGTAGAAATCTGAATAACTCAATGAATCATCAAAGATTAAACATTCAAAGTAGCATAAACATGAAGAAAAGAGAGAAGAACAACTTAAAATTTTGCTTGATTGGGAAATAAAACGTGCATCCTGAGTTTGTGGGCTAAGGAGGGTATTTATAGCCCATTACATAAAACCCTTAAAAAGTCAACGTAAAAGAAAAAGTCAACAAAACAAAAAACGGATAGAGAACTCACAACTCAGCAGCGAGTTGTGTGTTGGGTTGTGCCTTGGTCATCAGAATTACCTGAACTTGTTGTGCTGCTGCGAGTTTTGTGTGCAAGTGGTGAGTCTAGCTGCACGCGATCCACAACTCTGCATGGTCATCGCGAGGCATCATGGCGAATAGGTCAGTTTTTCCTTCCTTTGCAGCTTCTTTTGCCTGACACTAACACTCCAGTCTCGTCATTGCCATAGCCAACGTCCATAATCGCTCTACAGTGCTCCAATTTGGCTCCAAAAGTACCTAAAAAGCTCCATATGCGGTATGCATGCAATATAAATGCAAAGTATGCAATATGCATCTAAAAGGACTCTAAAATGGTGCAAATGTTAGAATATGGATGCAAAATGTGCTAAATAATACCTTTTAAATATGCTAATATGAAGGAAGAAAGGTTGCAAATCAGGAATTCAGAACCAAAAACAAGCTGAAATGAATGCGAAACTCAATATCCTAGTTGCAAGTTCTAAGATGCAGTTCAAGCAAGCCTTATTTAAAAACTTCAACCATGTTAATCAAAATTCTGTCTAAGCTCAGCCTTAACATACTTATGCATTCAAATCAACCAATCCTTTTAACATTCATTAATTCAAAAACGTGAATCAGTCTATGCATCTCCTAAGATTTTGTTTGGACAAGGTTAAGGTCTAAGAGATTAAAGTGATCTATTTTAGTAACTAGTCAATCAATGCACAAAAGGATCACTCATGAATGGAATAAGCTTTAGCATAATGCTAATTGTGATAACCAATAGCGGCATACAAAATCATGACCTCATCTACCCATATGCCCAGAATCGATCTCAACCTAGCCAATCTAATCCTAGAAAATGATCCTAATCTACCCATTCAACACAAGGTATCTTTCATTTTTCTCCCAATAAGATCATTCTCTTAAGCTTTTCTAATCATAAATCTAAGGAGGGGTTCATATACTGTGATTTCTTGTGGTTAGGGACTTATACATTTATAGCTCTTGGTTCTTTTTCTTCTTATACCAGTAGACTTATTGTTTCTTATTGATCATAACCTTTCTTATACTTTCCATTACCCAAAAGCTTTACTAGAATACTTATTACTTTCAGTCATTTCTCCCCTTAGACTCTCTTTAGCTTAGACATTTCTTTTTTCCTTTTGATTCTTTTCATTCGTTTTCCTGCTTAGACACATGCACTCCCACACCCAAAATCGAAACCATCTAGTCCTAGTCTGATTCAAAAATCGTGAACTAGAAACTACATGAAGTCATGATCTTTTCGGCTCTCACCTAACACTCTATGCCAAGTTTAAACCAAAAAATAGACCTCACAATCACACAGCAAGCATAGTATGGTTCGAAAGACGACAAAGTGAAACGTGGGATTCTACTTGGATTAACAAGATAGATGCATGAAGGAAAAGGAAATCCAAGTATTCTAAGTAATCCACAAACTCAGAATCGATGCATAGACATGATAACTAAAAATCAGGATTAAGGTTATCACTTGATAAGCAAAGGCATCAGATCAAAGCATATTCAATTATGACATGAGACTTATACTGAGCATTCTTAACATGGTGCAGTTTTAGCTTTCAGAACAATCATGGAATGCATCAGACAACTATCAACTAGGGTATTAAATGTACCATGTTAATCAGCAAGTCTAAGCGACAATTAACTTCATAATTCCCTATGCAACTAGACTCAATCCTAGATGAATTCAATGCAGCTACATGAACACTTTGTTTTTTTTTAAAAATAGTTTATCGATTTTTGTGTGCTTTTCTATGCCTTATATGGATACATGATAAAGAAGTATGCAAAATGAAAAATCTTTTTGGATTTTTATATGCCTTACATAAATGTATAATCTAGATGTAAAATCAAACTAAGAACAGAGAAAACATGATCAAATATCCTCTAGGACCCTCCCCCAAACTTAAATCACACAGTCCTTTGTGTGCATAAAAGTTGGAAGAAGAATCCTAGACCAACAACAAAACAGGAAAAAATGCAATGGTATTTACAATGGAATAGATAGAGCGGTACCTCAGAAGCCAAAGTAATTAGTTGTGGAAGCATTCATGGACCAGAGTATAACGCTCCACTTTTGTGTGAGCCTCACAGTCATGTTGTGCAAGTGCTGATTGCGAGTGTTGGAAATCTGGTCCAACTAGTTGGAATTCGTGGTCGCGCATGCCGAGTGCTGACTGTGAGTGTTGTCCTCTGGCTTTGCATGGCTTTCTCTGATATGTTCTGAGGTCTACTGATGAGTGTCTAGCTGGAGGTGAGTCTTGCTCACGTGTTTTCTCAACTGCAACTGAGTGACTCCTTTGCAGATTGGGCTGAGGCTGAGAAGATTTACCTACAAATTTCTTCTTGGGTGAATGAATCTCCCTTCTAAGCTCTTCTTGTTCTTGCTTCCATTCTCTCTTCTCTTTAACCTTCTTAACCAGCCACTTACTTTACTGAGCATTCCTATGTGCTTATGAGCTTTGTGGGTGGAACCTCCATGTCTTGGCTCAATATGCTCATCAAAGAAGTAATCCTCTGGTTTAATCTAAATTGTTTCTGCAACAAGGGCGGGTGGAGGAGCTGAGATTTTTCTTCTACGATCAAAGACAACATGCAATGGTGGAAGAAAACATGCATTCCTTCCCATTCAGATTAAACTAAATTCTGGACAAGGAAGGATGATGCCCGCATTTGGTTGATCTGGGTGAGCAATTTTGTAGACCAGCTGACCAGCTATATCTTGTTTAACCAATATGTTAGCTTTCTTCAAGTAGGCCACATTTATGAACCTTGGTTCAACCCAGACCGTCTTATCAGTGGGAACATCACAATCATCTAAAATCTGAGTCACAACACTTCCGATGTAGATCTTCTTGGGCTTGTTCTTGTTTTTTTTAGTTCCTTCTCGAGTTCTGTAGGTTGTTAGATGTTTAGCTAGAACGAATGCTACTCCAGAATTGCTATCATCTCCCAATATATGTCTTTCACTCAGTGTCTCACCTACTATCTCCTTCAATGCCATCACAAGAATATACATTTTTCCCAGATTGATTGGTGTTGTGGATGGTCTTGCAAAGAGAACATTTGCAATGATTCTCCTCATATAAATGATGCAAGTATTTCTGATCCAGCTGCCTTTGCATCGTGATGCATCAAACACCCTAGTACTACTGATCGTGCACCACACCTCATCAAGCTCATTCTCATCAATATTAGGATAAACCACTCTACCTGGAGGAAATCTGAACAGCTCCTGAATCTACCTTAAGGTGAACTTGTAGTCTCTCCCATGAACCGTGAATGTAATATAGACTCCACCATCATGCTCCACCAAGCCTTGAACATTGTTAATGTACTCATGGATCTGAACCATGGATAAAAACTAGAAGGTCTCTTCAGCATAGTCCTGGAGGCTAAAGACATAAAATGAGACAACCACATGCTTTAAACAGCAGGTCTACATCTCGAGTAATTCCGAGCTGGTCTATAGTCTCTCTGTGTGGATAGCAAGTTCCTCTAATACCCATCATAACCAGTGCCTCATAAGCAGATTTTGGATTAACCTTTCTCCTTGCTGCTTTTCCTCTCTTCTCAGCTTCATCCTCCTCACAAGCTGTCCATGCTTCTTGCTCCCTGTAACCACCTCTCATCAAAGTCCTAATTTCCTTTGTAACCTCAGTCTCTGGGTCCTCTCTTTCCTCATCATCATCAGAACTGTCTGCTTTAACCTCATATGCATTCATTTGAGACCCTTCTTCATATAACTTTTCAGTCTTGGGTTCTCCCTAGCCTCATCACTTCTCACACATGGTGTTTCTCCTTCACTCTCGGATGGTGAAGCAATCCCTTGCCCTTATCAATCAAAGCTTTGTTGCCTTCACCAATAAACTCGCCCAAGTTTTCTCTGCTCAGCCTAGTGAGTGGCTTATCTTTCAGTACTTTTTGCCTCTTAGAGGTACTTTGGAGTGACTTAGTAAAAGATCCAGAGCTTGATTTGGTTTGGCGAGTTGGAGATAGAACAGCTGCGCCAGCGCTTCTTCCACTTGGCTCAACCGTAGGCACACCATCATCACTGTCTGAAGCTAGAATCATTCTCCAGTTTGATGCAATGCTCCTTCTGCCAAGTTCAGGACTATCCGGTGAGTTAGATAGATTATCAGCATTATAACTCGCCTTGTGCTCTCTCACCCTTTCCTTGGCTCGTATACAGATCTCATAGGCACGTTGTGACTTAAGAGAAGAACAAGACATTATATGAGATTGAAATTGAGGTGAAAAAGTTTTTAGAAATGTACCACAACAGCAACTCGTGGTGATAACTCGTGGTGGCTACGGTGAGTAGTGGCCTTCAGCTCGTGAAAAGTAAAACCATGAAACCTCTGAACCTGGACTCGCGGCTACAGCCAAGCACAAGTGTCTTAGCCGGAACTCACTGACTGAACTCGCTAAAGGTTGGCGACTCTTGCTTCTCCTACTCAAACTCAGACTTGAACAAGAGAGAGAGAGAGAGAGAGAGAGAGAGAGAGATAGCTTTTAAGTGAAAGAAAGTGCTGAGTGATTTTGTGTGGAGTGAATGGAGGTGGATGAAGCTCCTTATATAGAGTGAGGGCTGAGCAACTCGTGACTTATGGTGGGGTACATGTCCATGTGAAGTTATGGCACAAAGGGACCACTTTGACTCCTTTTTGCTTAGCTTTGGATCATAACTCGCATGCCCCTTGTCTCCCACTCAGTGTGCAGAGTCATTTTCAGCCACAAAATTCAAATTGATTCAATTTGAGCCACAAAATCCCTTAACTCGCAGTGATTACTCACTGACCATGGTTGAGTTAAGCCAACCAGCCCTTTTAGAAACAACATACAGCTAAACTTGCGTGGGCCTCTTGTAGTACTACCGCTGAATTCTGCACTTCGAGTCCCTAGAAGCCCAATTCTCATTCACCACATTAGTTCAGTGACTATCTCAAACTCGTTCAGATCATCTTCATGCATGAAAAACATTCAAAAGCAGGAAATATATGGATAGAGCTAGTTTAGTATGAAATGATATGAGCTTAATCCTTAGTGGTCATTCAACAATTTCAGAAATTAAGCTAATGAGTCCAAGCTACTAGAATAAAAATTTTGGCTAAAAGTCTTGGGTGATGCATTAAGTGGGAAAAGAGTAAAAGTAATACTTTTACTTCCAGTTAGTGCATCACCACGAAAAGGATACAAGTTTGCTCCAATCCGAGTTGGTCTCTTAGTAGAGTCATTTTAAAGCCTTGTTGGTCCTACAAGCTGGGATGGATGACTGAACTTTAACAAGTTGAGTTCCAAAAGTTGTATCCTCATTATGCTGAACTTGACTAGTGATATATATGCATTTTAGCATGATTTAGGTGTCATTTTTAGTTTATTTGCTATACATATCCGCTGCATTTACTTACATTCAAGTCATTTGTTGTTTGTTTGCATAGGTTATATTTGTATTGCATACACATTGCATTTGGAGTTGTTTTCAAGAAAAGTCAGGACTCAGACTGTCATGTCAACGGGACTCAAATTACATGTCAACAAGACTCATATTGCATGTCAACAAGACTCAGATATGAAAACAGCAGGACTCGGATCACGAACCCACAACAACTCGGATCACGAACCCACTACGACTCGGATCATAAACCCATGGCAACTCGGAAGATGTATTGGTGTCATCGGATCAATTCATGATGGAATTTGTGTCACAATAGGCCTAGAATGCCATAATGAACAGGATCATAGCATGAATTCACTACCCTGATGGGCCGAGTCAACTCCAACTTTGATGGCCCAATTACTTGACTCGACCCACAAAGTCGTGTCACCTATCTTACTTAGTTTTTTGTTTTCTATTTTCTTTAGGTTTAATTTGGGGTTAGTATAAATACCTCTTTTGTGTTATTGAAACTTTTTAATTAAGTTTTTACCGCTTCGGCAAGAAACCTTTTGAGCTTTTCGCTGTTGTAATCTACTTTTGTTTTATGATCCTTTGATGCAATTTCAGTTTGTTTTGATTCTAACTTGCATTCTTAATTTATTTATCATGATACCAACTTTGATTTTTACTTTGATTGATTCACCAATGGTTTCTGAGTAGATTAGTTAGGGTTCTAGAGGGAATGGATTAAACCAGCGTGGATCTTAAGTCTTCTAAGTCGCTGAAGAGTAGATTAGTATAGGTATCTTCTGCTTCAGTGTTATTAGGGATTATTTCTTTCTGACCAATTGAAATCTGTTCTTAGACATTTAGTACCCGAAGGCGTAGTCAATTATCTGATATAACTATTGCAGAAATTCACATCCTTAGCTCAAGAGATTGATTGTCTAAGGTGTTTGGTAGGATAGATTTAGTACTTGCTTCATGCTAGTTAGGTTGTTAAACACTTATGAGAATAAGGTCTGTGATAACTTTTCTGAGATTGATTACCACGAGAGTAGATTCAGTAATTATGAACTAATTGCCTAGAGTTCCACTCTGGTGGAGTTTTGTTAAGTGATTTGGTAGCTTTAAGAGAGACATTGGTCCAAGATCTCCGCCCCTTAAGAACCCCTCTTTCTCATTCGTTTCTTAGTTCCTTACACGTCTTGATTCTTTGTTTTTATTGCACTTTGTTTTCACTGTACTTTTTTTGTTACCTTGCTTCCACTGCATTTTCCTCCATTGCTTTGTTTTTACTACACTTTTTAACGTTGCTTCCAATTACTAGAAATAGATCCCTGTTTTGTTTTGGTGCTTTTTATTTTCGTTTTATGTTGTTTAATTTGCTCATTTAGGTTGATTAGATGACAACCCATTGAATCGATTTGGCTTGAATTAGAGTAGTCTATCATATTCTGATTGCTAGTTACACTCACACTTGGATTGACACCTATTATACTACATCGACATCTTAGTGTAATAGGATTTGAAAACTAGAGTGAAATATTGTTATCACATTGGCATTGTTGTCGACTGGGTTTTTGTTTACTAAGTTTAGAATTTTAATTTTTGAGACCAAGTTATTTTGTTTCTCGTTAACTGTGGTTTGCCTTTGTATGTTTCAGGGTAATTTACAACTTTGCTACTCCGCTTAATTTACAATGTCGAATCCCAAGCCAAGTTGAACTCTCCCTTTGAATGGAGACATGTTCTCAAGGTAGCCAGAATCTTCTTCCTCCCCTGGACAACATTGAAAGACTTCCACGTGAGTTGAGAGAGCCGAATAACCAACTTCGTAGGAAATAATAAAAATCAGGAGAAATCACATCCAATAATGGATCAAACTCAAAGACGCCGTTGGCACTGCAGGAAACACATTATAAACAAGTGTTACCATTAGGAGACCTAGAACAATCAGAGCAGGAGATGCACGCAGCAGTCACACTCAGCGACATGGGATTGTTCCTTTTGCCCTTCCAAACAACAACTTCGAGATCAAAAGTAGTCTCATCTCCATGGTAAAAAAACCGCAAGTTTCACGGACTGCCTGTGGGGGACCCTCTCGATCATGTGGATGAGTTTGAAAGGCTTTGCAGCCTAACTAAGATCAATGGAGTCAGTGAGGATGCCTTTAAGTTGAGGTTGTTCTCATTCTCTCTTGGGGACAAAGCACATACTTGGGAGAAAATTTGCCTCAGGGCTCTATCACCTCTTGGGACTCTTGCAATCTACATTTCTTGCCAAGTTTTTCTCTACATCCACGACTACAAATTTTTGCAGTTATATTTCCAACTTCTTGCAGAAGAATTCAGAATCATTCTCTGAAGCATGGGAGCGGTACAAAACTTTATAAAGTCAATGTCCTCGCCACGGCTACAGCACTCAAACACTACTGGCAATCTCTACCTCATTGTTCTGCCAAAAATCTGCATGTTGTTGGATACAGCTAGCCATGACAACTTCCTAAACAACGATGTTGATGACGGCTAGAAGTTAGTGGAGAACCTTGCCCAAGCAGATGGACAATATGGCGAAGACTTTAACAGAAGCGTGAGAAGTACTGTAGATTCAGATATAGTGAGAAGAAAGGAATTGAGGGCTATGAATGACAAGTTGGACAAGTTGCTCATGGTACACCAGAAACAAGTGCACTCCATATGTAACAATGAACTGGCTCTGGATTAAGAGGGTGATCAGATTTAAGAGGTTAGTTTTGTGTAGAATCAAGGAGGAGGTTACAAGCAATACAATAACTATAAGCAACATACAAACCTCTCTTACATGAACACCAACGTTGCTAATCCCCAAGATCTGTTATACCCACCCAAACCCCACCCGTTCAGCAAAAAGTGTATGTACTGAAACAAAAATACCACCAAAGTTTTCAGCCAGCTCCGACCATACGACCAAATTATGAAGCTCATACTCCGCAGCCTACTCAACAGAGTCCAGATTTTATGGATTTTCTCCACCAGATTCTTAAGGGACAGACTAAGACAGCTAATGAGTTGACAGCGAAGTTTGCTAAGGTCCACATGAAGATAGACACATGTCATAATGATCTGAACTGTAAATTTGAGACATTGAATGCTCGACTCAAGTATGTTGAGAGTCAACAATCCTCCTCTTCTACAATGAAAACACATGGGAAACTCCCTGGGAAAGCAGTTTAGAATCCCAAGGAATATCATGCTAATGCCATTACTCTACGAAGTGGACATGAGCTGCTCATTTGTGCAGAGAATGCTAAGGATACTGAGGAAAGTAACGTTCAGGAGGGGGAGTATTGCCTTTTCAAGGATTAGACCGAAACATCTACTCTAGAAGTTGCTCTAGGACAAGTGACTCGACCTGACACCGGTCGCATGCCACCTACTGTGGGAAAAACCACCCCAGATGCCAATCTCGACACACCAGATCGAGTCGAATCTAATTCCACAACCTTTGATGCTCAAAAACAATCAGGAACTTGGGAGAAGAACAAACATTTTATCTCACCACCATACAAATCTCAACTGTCTTTTCCTCAAAGGTTCAAGAATGATCTGACTAAGAAGTATAATGCCATGTCCGATAAGCAGATGAAAGACCTAGAGGTGAAGATTCCCATCTTGGATGCCTTTATGTTGATGCCTCCTAACAAGAAATTCCTGAAAGATGCAGTTAAGGAGAGGAGTCAAGAAATTGAGAGTATGGTAGTATTGAATCACGAGATTAGTTCCATTATCCAAAGGAAGGTTGTGCCAAAAAAGCTTGATGATCCTAGAACTTTCACAATTCGTTGTTCACTTGGATCCTTATCATTCAGTAATTGCTTATGAGACCTTGGTGCCTGAATAAGCCTCATGCCACTTTCAGTTGCAAAGAGGGTGAGCTTCAACGACTACAAAACCTATCAGATATATTTAGTTTTAGCGGATAGGTAAGTGAGAATCTCTCACGGCATTTTAGAAGATCTTCTTGTTAAGGTCGGAGGAGTTGAGATACCAACAGGCTTTGTTGTCTTGGAAATGGATAAAGAGCCCAAGGATCTGCTGCTCTTTAGAAGACCTTCTTTAGCCACAGCTAGAGCATTGATTGATGTAAGAAATCAAACAATTGAGTTGAATATGGGTCAGGACCTTAAGATGAAATTCAACATCAACCATGTGATAAAGAAGCCAACCATTGAGGGCCAGGTGTTCTCAGTTCAGAAAATGGATGCTCTAGCCAATGATTCATTGGAGGAGTTGGCAGCAGAAGATCAACCAGCTGCAGATGGGTACCTGAATAAGGAAGGTGAGTGTTATGGGAAGCTTCTAGATGTTCATAAGCCAGTCAAGAGTTCAAATGTGATCGAAGAGTTGAATGAAATGAATTCTGAGTATAAAGTAGCATCAGGAGAAGGATCAATTTCACCAGGACGTGATCTGACAGTGACTGCACCACGCCTGACCATCGGACTCGAGGTTCATATGGTTGAGTGCACTTCTACAATAGAAAATGATGACTGGTCTGAGCTCAAGGCTACTAAAGTGGAATTGAAAACACTTCCTGTAGGGCTAAGGTACGCCTCCTTGTGCCCTAAATATACGTATCCTGTCATTGTAAGTGATGCTTTGACTGATGATGAGTTGAACCTACTGTTAACCAAACTGAAATAGTTTAGAGAAGCCATAGGTTACTCTCTAGCTGACATTAGAGGTATATCACCTAGTCTTTGCACTCACATAATTCAACTTGAAAATGAACCACATTCAAGTATTGAGCCTCGAAGGAGGTTGAACCCGAATCTAAGAAAGTGGTGAAAAAGGAAATTCTTAAGTTGCTAGATGCTGATGTCATTCACCAAATTTCTGATAGTAAGTGGGTTTCACCCGTTCATTTTGTTCCTAAAAAGAGAGGAATAACTACTGTTAGGAATGAGAAAAATGTATTGATCCCCGCTCAAACTATTATTTGCCATAGAATGTGAATTGACAATCGGAAGTTGAATTTGTCATCTAGGAAAGATCATTTCCCACTTCCTTCCATTGATTAAATGGTAGAACAATTAGCTAATCATAAATACTACTGCTTCTTAGATGGGTATAGTGGATTCTTTCAAATCCCTATACACCCTGATGACCAAGAAAAAACCACTTTCTACATGACTTCTGTTTTTTCAGATCTGATTGAGGAGATAGTTGAAGATTTCATGGACGATTTCTCTGTCTATGGCTCTTCCTTCTCCTCTTGTTTGTTGAATCTGTGCAGGGTACATAGTAGGTGTGTGGAAACTAATCTCGTGCTAAGCTGGCAGAAGTGTCATCTCATGGTTAGAAGAGGTATTGTCTTGGAACACAAGATATCAGAACAGGGGATTGAGGTTTATAAAGCCAAATTTGAGGTCATGATTCAACTACAACCTCCTAAGACAGTAAAGGATGTCAGAAGTTTCTCGGGTCATGCTGGGTTTTACAGGAGATTCATCAAGGATTTCTCAAAAATTGCAAGGCCATTCAATTGCTTGTTGTGCAAGGATTTCGAGTTTACTTTTGATTTTGAGTTTTGTGAAGCATTCCTGAAGATCAAGGAAGCTTTAGTATCTGCACCAATAGTCCAAGCTCCAGACTGGATACTACCCTTTGAGATTATGTGTGATGAAAGCGACTACACAATAGGAGCAGTTCTGGGTCGGAGGAAAGACAAGAAGCTCAATGTGATCTACTATGCGAGCAGGACACTTGACGACGCTCAGGTCAAGTATGCAACTACTTAAAAAGAGCTCCTTGATGTAGTCTTTGCTTTTGAGAAATTCTGATCATACCTCGTTAGTTCCAAGGTTATTGTGCATACGGATCACACAACTTTAAAGTACTTGATGAAAAAGAGGGATGCTAAGCTAAGGTTACTGAGGTGGATACTGCTACTTCAGGATTTTGATATGGAAGTTGTGGATAAACCAAGAGTAGAAAATGGGGTGGCTGATCATTTATCGTGGATGATGATAGATGACTCAATCTTGATTGACGACTCCATGCCAAAGGGAGCAACTCATGTTGCGCAAAGGAGTGACAACTCGAGTCCAGGAACTCCACTCAGAATCCAACTTCGAGTCACAGGTGAACAACTGCAGGTTAAAAATTTTGGGGACTTGCCCTCAGCACAGAAGTAAGCTAGCTGGAACTACGATACCCTGGAACGTAGACTTAGTTAACTACCTTGTTGTTGGTGAAGTACTAAAGAGTTTGGATTCCTATCAAAGGGAGAAATTCTTTAGAGATTTGAACCACTACTTTTGGGATGAGCCTTATCTTTATAAAAAGGGATCAGATGGGTTGTTCAGAAGGTGCATTGCAGAGGAAGAGGTTCAAAGTGTTTTAGAGCATTGTCATGGTTCAACATACAGGGGACACTTTGCCACGTTCAAGGCAGTTCATAAGGTTTTGCAAGCAGGGTTATGGTGGCCTACTGTGTTCAAAGACGCTCAAGCATTTATCTCCAAATGTGATCCTTGTCAAAGAATGGGTAACATCAGCAAGAGGAATGAAATATCACATAATCCAATACTTGAGACTGAGGTGTTTGACTGCTAGGGGATATACTTCATGGGGACATTTAATCTACTGTCACATGGGAACCATAACATTCTTGTAGCCGTCTATTACGTTTCCAAGTGCTTTAAGCAATTGTATGCCCAATGAATGACGCTAAGGTAGCGCTAAAATTATTCAAAACCATCATATTTCCTTGATTTGGAGTTCCAAGAGTCATAATCAGTGATAGACATTCTCACTTCATTAACAAGCTGTTTGAGAATCAACTGAGAAAATATGGAGTTAAGTATAAGGTGACTAGTCCTTATTACCCACAAAACAGTGGTTTGGTGGAGGTTTCAAACAAGCAGATCAAGGCAATATTGTCAAGGGTTGTTGGTGCATCTAAGAGAGATAGGGCTGTGAAACTCGATGATACTTTATGGGTGTATAGAACAGCTCACAAGACCCCAATTAGAAGAACTCCATTTTAGCTTATGTATGGCTAATCCAGTCACCTTCCTGTTCAGATCAAGTACAAGGCAGTTTAGACTGCAAAGTTTCTGAATTTTGATCTCAAGACAGCTCAAGAAAAAAGACTAATGGATTTACATGACGTAAGGGAGATCAAACTTGAAGTTTATGAGAGTTCAAAAATTTACAAGGAAAGGACTAAAGCACTCCATGATAAGAAGATTGCGCCAAAGAAGATCACAGCTGATGATCAAGTGCTACTCTTCAATTCGAGGCTCAACTTGTTTCCTGGAAATTAAAGTCAAGATGGTCTAGTCCTTTCACGGTTAAAGAAGTTTTACCATATGGAGCAGTGAATCTGATTAACAAAAGTGGTAAGGATTTCACTGTGAATGGACAGAGGGTGAAGACGTATTTAGTTGATGAAATCATTCCCGAGAGAACTTCAGTTCCTCTCAATGAACCACCCCATCCCTGATGGACATGAGAAGTCAAGCTCATTTGACCTGTAAATAAGCTCAGTATGGAGGGAGTCCCATATTATCCTTGTAGATATTTTTCATTCTGTTTTTGGTTATTCTTTCTTTTGTTTTGATTTTTTTTCAAGAATCTGGAGAATTGGTTTCCGACCCGACTTGAGCATAGAGTGGTCGACTATATTTTAAAATTTCAAAAAAAAAGTGATACTTGACGAGATGAGGAGATATTAGTGGGAAACAGAAACACAGCTTTTGTCACACTCATCCATGTGGCATGCAGCTTTGGGATAGAACCATAATAAACTCCTCTATTATTCTCGCCGAACTCACCTAATTCTCCATTGATCTTTGTGAGGCTTGTTGTTTCTTGTGCAGAACTTAGAGTTCAACTCGGACGACATCTCTGAATTGCAACCGCCGCCATTCCAACCCAAAATGCGTGCCCGAGCTGCACCACCGCTGCCTGTCTTGACCCTTGTTGCACCTCCAAGTTAAAGTCGTGTGAAGCCCTCTTGACACCACCTGCTCTTCCGAGTCACACGTGCTCAGCCGTAATAAATTCCCATGTCATGCACCACCACAACAACTTGGAAGTAACTTCAGAGTCCTGCAACCGCCTTATTCTCGCAAATGACCCACCACGTGCCGCCACAAAAACTTGGGTGTTGAAACCGTGTCCCATGCACCAACATTCTCACGCGGTTCCAACATCCGTGTCCCGCCACTTTTCCACAACTCCGTGAGTGACTCAACTAGAAAACCACAAGCGAATATGAAGAGATGCAATGGGTCTTCCTCAAAAATAAGGTTAACATGCCCGATGGCTGAAGGTTCTCCAATTAATGTCGATGACGACGATTTAGCTTCAGACCTTATGCAATGGAAAGAAGAGACCCGTAGAGGCAAAGTAGTTTAAGAAGAACCCGATGATGAGGAGATGTTAGATGGATATGAATATCTGGGTGAAGAAGATGATGGTGGAGATGATTTTAACTGTGATGGAGCACCCCAAAAAGTGAGCTACAAGGATGCGATTCAAGCATTTCGGCAGATGACGGTGGGAGGAACGAGGTACATACATTGCGTAACAACGGTCAAGCTTGGGATCGCTTAGGATGTTTATCTTATGCTACAGACGTGTGGACTAACGCAGTATGCGTGTAATATTCAAGATTTACAAATTGAAGACTATCCAGTTTCTCACATCAGTCACATTAAATGAGTATTCTCACAAGCAAGAAAGGTTGAAGAATATAGGTCGATTTGGAGAACTGGCCTTCGAAGACAACAGTAAAAAATATTCTTTCACTACAACCTAGTTTGAAGAGCTTTTTGAACTCTGGACTTTTGGGGGACTTGACGCTAAGTTCAACAAGAAGAGCTGGATAATTTGTGGAAAGTAATGGTGGGTCCTACACCATATCATCCTTTAGAAAGGAAAAAGTGTTAGCATCAGAAATCCTGTTATTTGTTACTTTTATAGAGCGATCTCGCCACATGCATTGCTAGAAACAAGTCAGAGTATGTGCGCCTGTCCAAACGCATAATGATTGACGAAGTGCTCGTCTGGGTCCTTGACAACACTGCTGACTACGGAAGGAAGTTCAAGGGAGAAATGAAGAGAGTCGGATTTACAAAGTCACTGATGAAACAGTTCACCACCTACAGAGGATGGGCGTCAAGGTTGACAGATAAGACGAAGGGAGTCATTCGAATCGGCAAGATCGTAACAAGAATACTTGAAGCATGTAAGGTTCCTTTCAAAAAGAAGCTAATCACTCCGGCATGGATCGGCATTGCATTCCTTCTGCAAATTTGTTTCTTAGCATTAACATCGCATGGAGGGACTTGGTTGTACAAGTTGCCTAACTCGATCATGGGAAAAGAATCGAGGATGGCACTTCCAAATGTGAATTATACTTCCCTTGGAAAGGAGGGTAACGTTGCATTCATTCCTCCAAAAGAGCTCCTCTTTGGAAAGCAGACCCACGCCGAATCTCAAAAAAAGAGACAAGAACCAACAGAGATAGGCTACAAAGCACCAGAGTGCTTTTATTTTGAAGATTACACACACGCACGGATGACCAAAAGGGTGGAAGTCGCTCATAAAAACCTCATCCTTCTTCAATGATTTTGTAAATGGATTGATGAAAGAGTTACAACATTGGAAGCGCAGTTCAACTACTTCACACTTAGTTTGAACTCTCGCAGAGGAAGAGGTTTCACTCCTCCACACATCAGGGGACCGATTTCGCAACCTCTCAGACGGTCCACGTCAACCATGCGGGAATTCAGATTGTGCTCCACATCACAGCAACCTCGCCATGCATCACTACATATGGAGAAACCAATACCGTCCCAACAACAACTCGAGGCAGCACCACACTCTTTTTACTTTGATCTCAATTTGACTCTGTAACTCGAGCATGTTGGCGACCCCAAAAGTGCGGTTTACAATTATACTGCTGAAAGAACTAAAGAATTGCAGTCCGAATTGAGTGCTGAGCCACCACTCCGAAGAAGACCATCAAGTCAAACTCATCGAAGGAGAAGTACGAGTGCTGCTCCGAGAAAAGAGGAAGGGGAAGTTTAGTACCAAGCTTTCCCACTGTATGTGGAGATGAATTTTCTAAACCCGCTGGGATCAACTTCAGACTTCTACAACTACAACCTCCCACATGAACAACAACCACCTTACGACAATATCATGGATATGGATCCAGCAGGGTGGTCATTGTTCTACTGAGGTACCGACTCCATCCCTTCCATTGTATATAAAAATGCATTTCTATTCGTTTTTGTTTGTTTTTGGTCTAGGATTCTTCCTCCGACTATTACACACACAAACAACTGTGTGACTTAGGTTTAGAGGAGGGTCCTAGACGAAATTTGACTTTGTTTTTTCTGTTCTTAGTTTTCATTTGAGCATATATTGATCATGCATTCAAAAAAGGCATAGTAATGCACACAAAAAATTCAAAAAAAATAAATAAATAAAAGCTTTCATGTAGTTGCATTGCATGTAGGATCGAGCCTAGAGTCTGCATTGAGAATTAGGATGATATAACCGAATAAGACTTGCTACTTTATTTTTGCATACCAAGGTTGTTCTGAATGTAAAAATTGCACCATGCTAGGAAGGTTTCATTTAGGTTCATGACTTGATTGAAACATGCTTTGATCTAGTGTCAATTCCTACAAAGTGATAATCTTAACCCTGACAATTTATTATTGAGACTATGTACTGAACTCGAGCTTGTGGATTAAACAGAAATACTTGGATTTCCTTTATGTTCATGCATCTATCTTGTTAATCCAAGTAGAATCCCACCATGCACTTTACCTTGTTTCAGACCATCATGGCTTGTTGTGTGTTGTGAGGCCTTATTTTCAGGATAAGTTGGCATAAAGTGTTACATGATAACCGACAAAGTCATAATTTCATGTAGTTTCTGGTTCACGAATTTTTGAGCCAGACTAGGACTAGGTGGTTTTGATTCTGGGTGTGGGATTGCTTGTGTTTAAGCAAGAAAATGAATTAAAAGGGAAAAGAAAAGGTCTAAGCCAAAGAGAGCCTAAGGAGAGAAAGGTCTTAATATAATAAATGTTCTAGTAAAGGCTTGATGAGAAGTCTAAGAAAGGTTCTGAGCAAATAAAAAAAAGAGTCTTAAGATAAAAAGAAGAGAACCAAGTGCTGTAAATGTATAAACCCCAAACCGCTAGAAATCACAGTGTAGAACCCTTTCCTTAGATTCATGATCGGAAAAAGCATATGAAGATGATCTTACTTGCAGTCAAACGAAGAATGTCTTATGTCAAATGGGTAGAATAGTATCATATTCTGGTTTTAGATTGGCTAGGTGGAAATCGATTCTCGATGTATGGGTAGATGAAGTTATGATCTTGTATGCGCTTGTTTGTTCTCACCTTTAGCATTATGCTGAACCTTATTCCATTCACGAGTGATCCCTTTGTGTATTGATTGAACAATTATAGGAAGAGATCATTATAGTCTCTTAGACCCTACACTTTGCCAAACAAGCTCTAGGAAGATGCATAGCTCAATCCATGGTTATGCACTGATTGAATGTTAAAAAGGATTGATTAAAGTGAATGTATATGTCGGTTGAGGCAGAAGTTGATTGAACTATGATTAATACGGCTAAAGTTTTTAAGTAAGGCTTGCTTAACTTGCGTGCAAACCATCTCGTTTTGGTTCTGAATTTCCACTCTGCAACCTCTTTTCCAGCTTTTTTCTCTACATTTGCTTGACGGCAAGCAAAATCTAAGTTTAAGGGAGTTGATATATACGGATTTTAGCATGATTTAGGTGTCATTTTTAGTTCATTTTCCATACATATCCGTTGCATTTACATAGCATTCGAGTCATTCGTAGTTTGTTCACATAGGTTACATCTGCATAGCATACACATTACATTTGGAGTTGTTTTCAGGAAAAGTTGGGACTCGAATTGCATCTCAACGGGACTCGGATTACATGTCAACGGGACTCATATTGCATGTCAACGGGTTTCGGATGTGAAACCAATAGGACTCGAATCACGAACCCACGACGACTCGGATCATGAACCACGGTGACTCGGATCACGAACCCTCGGCAACTTGTGTCAGCGGATCGATTCATGATGGAACTTGTGTCACGACAGGCCTAGCATGGTGTAATGGACTGGATCATGGCATGAATTCCCTGCACCTAATGGGCAAAGTCAACACAAACTTTGACTGCCCAATTACTTGACTCGACTCACAAAGTCATGTCACCTATCTTATTTAGTTTTTTGTTTTCTATTTTTTTTGGTTTAACGGGGGATTAGTATAAATACCTCCTTTGTGTTACAAAGACTTTTTATCAACGTTTTTACCGCTTCTATAAGAAACCTTTTGAGCTTTACGTTGTTGTAATTCTACTTTCATTTTATGATCCTTTAATGCAATTTCAGTTTGTTTTGATTTTAATTTGCATTCTCAATTTATTTATCATGACACCAACATTGATTTTTACTTTGATTGATTCACCAATGATTTCTGAGTATATTAGTTAGGGTTCTTGAGGAAACGAATTAGACTAGTGTGGATCTTAAGTCTTCTAAGTCGCTTAAGAGTAGATTAGTATAGGTATCTTCTACTTTAGTGTTATTAATGGTTATTTCTTTTTGTTCAATTGAAATCTGTTCTTAGACATTTCGTACCCGAAGGGCGTAGTGAATTGTCCAATTTAACTATTATAGAAATTCACATCCTTAGCTCAAGAGATTGATTGGCTAATGTATTTATTAGGCTAGATGTAGTTTTTGCTTCAGTCCAGCTAGGTTGTTAAACACTTATGATAATAAGGTCTGTGATAACTTTTCTGAGATTGATAGCCACGAGAGTGGATTCAGTAGTTAGAAACTAATTGCCTAGAGATCCACTCTATTTGATTTTTGTTAAGTGATTTAGTAGCTTTAAGCGAGACATTTGTCATGATCTCCGCCCCTTAAGAACCCCTCTTTCTCATTCGTTGCTTAGTTCCTAACACTGCTTGATTATTATTTTTAACTGCAATTTGTTTTCAATAACACTTTGTTCTGTTACCTTGCTTCCACTGCACTTTGCTCTGTTGCTTTGTTTTTACTGCACCTTGTTCTGCTGCTTTCAATTTCTAGAGATAGATCCGTTTTTTGTTTTGGTGCTTTTTATTTTTGTTTGCCGTTGTTTAATTTGCTCATTTAGGTTTATTTGATAACAAACCATTGAATCGATTTGGCTTGAATTAGAGTAGTATATCATATTCTGATTGCTAGTTACACTCCCACTTTAATTGACACCTATTATACTACATCGACATCTTAGTGTGATAGGATTTGAAAACTAGAGTAAAATCTTGTTATCAACTAGTCCATGGCGAGTTCTGATGGCGGATGCAGCAAGTTTTTGGCTCATTGGGGTTCAACCATCCCCAATTCCTACCTTAAACCTTTGCACTCGATTTCATAAAGTTCAATGACCTGAAAGACAGACAAACATCCATAAAACATGAAGAAATTGCAAAAATAAGATTAAAGCAAATATTAAAAACTTAAGAAAAAATATGTACAAATGTATACATGTGACTTCCTCCCAAGTGAGCTTGTTTGGAGTCTCAATCTTGACTCTTCGCACCTAACTGACTAGTGTGGTAAAGGGAGAGGAATCAGAGTCCCCTCCTCATCGGTCTCAACAACCTTGTCATCAATGATCTCCTTGATAGTAAAACTTTGGCCCTCAGTAGTTGGCCTTTTTGATTACCCATTCAGATCAAACTCCAGCTTGATGTCCTTCCCAAGATTTAGCTCAATGGTTCGATTCTTAACATCAATAACAGCCCCAACTGATGCCAAAAAGGCTTGCCTAGAAGCAGTGGATCTTGAGGCTCTTCATCCATGTTGATCGCAATGAAGCCAGTAGGAGCCTCCACATTGCCTATTTTAATAGGCAAATCCTCTAGTAAACCATGAGGTAAGTGTGTGATCATGTCAGCTAGGATTAAGACAACTTACATGATTTATAATCATTAAACCAAAGTATCTTTTCCATAGTGAGAGGCATTAAGCTTATGTAAGCTCCTAGTTCACATAGGCCCTTCTTGAAAGTTAAATGACCCAAATAACAAGGCAGAGTGAAAGTCCATGGATCATCAAGCTTTTCTTGAACTATCCTTGCTTGCGCTAAGGCCTTGTATTCTAACATTTCCAACACCATCCCTTCCACTTGTTTTATTCTATCTTTAACAGCTTCTTTGAGAAAAATTTGATACTAAGGGATCAATGAAAATACATCCAAGAGAGAGATTCTCAATTCAAACTCTTTCATTTGTCTATCAAAGAGCTCCTTATACTTTACTGCGTGGTCCCTCTTGAGGCGTCCATGGAAAGATGCTTGAGGCTTTAGTGTGGGTTGAGCTGGAGATTTTCTCAAATCTTTAGCAGATGCAAGTTTCTGGGCATCAGAAGCTGGAACTCGCACCTCATTACCACGAGGGGTAGTGTTGAGGTCAATCAGCTAAAGTGAGTTTGAAGCTTTCTGCTCCTCTCCTTTTTTGAATCATACGGTCCTCAATTCCAGCTCTTGGAGGAAGCACTTTACCACTCCTAAGTGTAATGGACTGAGCGGTGTACTCCTTCGGATTTTGCACTGCCTTACCTGATCGTTGCCAAGTAGTCTTCACAGAAGAAGGTGCTTGATGACTATCCACATTCTTCAGCCTAGCATTGAAAGCCTCAAACTTGCAGTTAAGATCATTATAGGAGGCATCAATCTTATGGAGCACTTCAGCAAACTTCTTAGTCAACTCAGCCTCTTGAGTAGTCTGACCCTTGAGAGTTTGCTACAACAAATCTATAACTTCTGGTGATTTAGTGTGAATAGGGGCTGAAGCTTGAGTGCTGGTTGGAAACTCTAATAATATTGCTGCTTAAGAATCCAAGCTTTGATCTGAGTCTGCTGAGGTTGTGGAGGGTAGAATTGGTCTTGAGGGTTAGCAACATTTTTGTTGCGGTAAGAGATATTAGGATGCTACTTGTAGTTGTTATACTGCTTGTAGCCTCCCTGATTCTGAACAAAACACACCTCTTAAACCTGGTCTTCCTCCCTTTGCTAAACTTGTTCATCCTCTATAAGGTTCACTTGCTTGTGGTCAACCATCAACAACTTGTCGAGATTGTCATTCAGAGACTTCAACTCCTTTCTGCTCACTGGGTCTGAATCAGATATTCCCCTCACACTGCAATCATAGTCCTCACCATACTGATCATCTGCCTGTGCTAAATTCTCCACAAGCTCCTAATTGTCCTCAATATCCTTGTTATGAAATTTCCATTGCTTGTTGTAACCAACAACATTCTAATCTTAGGGTGGAAACCTCTATAAGTATTAAGAAGTGTCTCAATACTAAAGCCATGATGGGGGGATTGGGATTGATAAGTCATGTATCTTTCCCATGCTTCAGCAAACGACTCGGAATTGTTTCGGGCAAAGCTGGAGATAGCATTTCTCTGCTCGGCTGTCCTCGAATGAGAGAAAAATGTAGCAAGGAAGTCCCTCTTGCTTTTAGCCCAAGATGTGATTAAGCCTTGAGGCATATTCTTCTCTCAAATATGGGCTTTGTCTCCAAAAGAGAATGGAAACAGTTTGAGTTTGAAGGCATATTCACTCACTCCATTACTCTTGGTCAATCCACACAACCTCTCAAATTCGTCCAGGTGATCCAAAGGATCCTCAGAAGGAAAAACATGGAACTTGTTTCCTTGAACCATGGCAATGAGACCACTCTTAATCTCAAAGTTATTGTTATGGATTGCTGGTGATGTAACGTGTATCCCCCCTCTTTCGTTCATGGAACAAATGTGGTCAGAAATCCATAATAGAGTGTGACCACTCGAATTCTAATTTGTTTCAACTTAAAAAGAACTTGCTGTCAGCTTCTAGTCTTTATTCCCATCCGGGTCCCTTTTTCAAGGGTATGATACCATACTGCTGTCAGATTTTTTGGTCTATATATGCCAATTTATTGTAGTATAATAGGTATCAATCTATCTAGGTTAGTAGCAGGCAACTAGTATTCAATCAGCTATCTAATCCAAGCCAAATTAATCAGATGGTCAAGCATTTCAAAAAGAAAATAAAAAGTAATTTATGAGTAGAGCAATAAAAAAGAGAGCAAATAAGAAACAGAGCAATGGCATAAAAAACAAAGTATGAAATTGAGTTTAACAATATGCAATAAAGCGGGTTTGGGAGGAGAGTGGGACAATCAACCATGGCTTAGCTGGGGTTCTCTACACTTGTTTAACAACCTAATAAGGGTTATCTCTAGGCAAAGATTCAATCAAACAAGTATCAAGTTATTCTCATGATCATTGAAGTTAGTCTTAATCTAGACCCAAATCTCTTTGGCGATCATACATCCAGATTAGCATTAAGAAACAATCTAAAACAGCCAATAGACTCTCTAAACTACCAATCTCTTGGGTTAGATAAGTATGTCCTAAATCTAAGTTCATTCAAGCATTTTAACAAACACCTTATGAGTGCAGAATGCAAACATCATATTTCAATTGATCAGGTTGAAACAAGCATTAAGAGCATCTAGAAATATAGAGATCTAAACATAAACAACTTAAACAAGAGAGAAGAAACCCAAATTAACCATGATCTAACCCATCTCCTCACAAAACCCTAAAGGATCTACTCACTAATCATGTTGGAAATCATAAACCCAGAAATTAGAATAATAAACATAATCGGAAAGACAAAGGAAAGTAAAAGAAAATGGTGAATGTAGAAATCTGAATAACTCAATGAATCATCAAAGATCAAACAATCAAAGTAGCATAAACATAGAGGAAAAAGAGAAGAACAACTTAGAAGTTTAATAAATTGTGAAATAGAACATGCATCCTCCGTTTATGGGCTAAGGAGAGTATAAATAGCACATTACATAAAACCCTTTAAAAGTCAACATGGAATAAAAAGTCAATAAAAAGCAAAAAACGGATAGAGAACTTGCAGCTCAGCAGCGAGTTGTGTGGTGGAGTTGTGCCTTGGTCTTCAGAATTGCCCAAACTTCTTGTGCTGCTGCGAGTTATGGGTGCAAGTGGTGCATCCAGCTTCACGCGATCCACAACTCTACATAGTCATTGCAAGGCGTCATGGCGAGGAGGTAAGTTTTTCCTTCCTTTTCAGCTTCTTTTTCCCAAGCTCAACACCCCAAACCGGTCCTTGCCATAGCTAACATCGTAATCGCTCCAAAGTTCTCCAATTTGGCTCCAGAACTACGTAAAATGCTCCGTATGCAGTATGCATGCAATGTAAATGCAAAGTATGCAATATAAACCTAAAAAACTCTAAAACGGTGAATATATTATGAATATAAATGCAAAATGTGCTAAATAATGCCTCTAAAATATGCTAAAATGAAGACACATCATTAACACAAATATCTAAAAGATTTAATAGCTTTCTTGGCTTCTTCTACTATGTTTGTTTGATTGTTTTAACTTAACAAACTAAGTTTGTTTGTTGTTAAAAACTTAAATTTGTCTTGTAAATGTCTATTTGACATTGAATTTACTAAGTATATATGAGTTTACGATTTAAGTATGTCGTTTAGTTTTTGTTTTTGTTTCAGTGCTCTTATGTCAATGCCTAACTTACATTATTTTTCTTTGTTTCAGTGTTTTGTTCTAACACTTTAGCAACTCTATATCCGGTTTTAATTCATAATCAGGTTCCTAATCCGAAAGCATTTATGTTCTGTGAATTTTTAAAGTGTATAATCAGTTTTCACTACATAGATAGTTGTGTGAAAATGTGATAAGTATAATTCTTCTTTTGGTGTCTTGATTGATATTTATGTTGAGTAAGTAAATCTGATCTCTGAAAACCTGTATGGTTTTGGTCTAAATTCGTTAGGTATATTGTCATTATTTAATAATGATTGTGTTGATGGTACTATGTATTGTATTTTGCCATTTTGTCTTAGTATTAGGTTAACATTAGGTTAACACAATTCTTACATAATTAATAGAACTGATACTTGTGGGTTTGAATTAAGGTATTAACATAAAATGTCGGATAGGTTCATCTTTGTAGGTAAGGAGTTAGGTAGTGTTTTACTAGTGAACTTGTAGAATTTAAAACATGTTTTTTTGTGTGTTTTCTGTCATTAAAATGTATTGTAGAGTTGACTCTGCATATGAGAGGGGTGCATGAAATTTTGTATGGGGAGTATCGACTGGTTTAGGTGACATTGACATGATGGTTTGTCCATGCATTGATTATAGAAATATAGATCGTTAATTATGTAGTGTGGTAGTAAATCATTTAGTTATAGGAGGAATGGATGAGTCTTATAAGCTGCAAAAAAGAATGGTACAATCAGGATGATATGATTACCATGGATGAGTGTCCTAAGAAAATAAACAACTGGATGAAGAGATTAATGGTTTATTTAAAGCTATTGAGTACTTAGATAAAGAGATGGAAAATAATTGCAAGATTGATGAGGGTCTAGATAAGTTAGAGGATGATTGTCCTACAAAAATTGCAAATGCAAAGACACCTTTATACCCAAGTTGTGTGTCTCATTATTTCCATGTTTGGATTTAAGACACAGAATTGTTGGTCGGATAAAAGCCTCAACGAGCTCCTTGAAACACTGCCAAACATGTTACTCGATGATAATGTACTACACAAGTCACTTTACGAGAAGAAGTTTTTGAAAGTCTTTTGATATGGCCTACCAAAAGATTCATGCCTGCATAATCGACTGTTGCTTATTTAGGAAGAAGTATAAGAAGCATACAAACGGGTTTAGCAAATAAAGGAGCTCTAGAAAAACTTCTACTGTATTTGCAATAATACCAAGGCTTGAATGGATGTTTAGGTCTGAAGAAATGTTCAAGGACTTAACATGGTGTTTCAGCAACAAGAGTATTGCTGGTAAACTTCAAAATCCTGTAGATTCTGTGATTTGGGAATAGATGGATGACAAGTACTCTTTATCCGCTGCTGAACCAAGAAACATTAGATTAGACCTTTCTTTTGATGGCTTTGAACCGTTTAATATGAAGAATACAAGATATAGTTGCTGGCTAATACTGATAATTAACTACAATTTGTCTTATGACCTATGTATGAAGAAGGAGAACATAAATGCTCATATTGTTGATTCTTGGTCCACAACAGCTGGGAAATAGCATTGATATTTACTTAGAACCTCTTGTTGAGGATCTAACGCATTTGTGGAATAATGGTGAGTTGACATATAATGCATGTAGTAAGAATACGTTCAACCTTAAGGCCATGCTTCTTTGGACTATAAGTGACTTTTTTGCATATAGAAATATTGCTGGTTGTAAGGTTAAAGGTAAAATGGGTTGCCCAATATGCGGAAAGAACCTGACATTTTGTGGCTGAATAATAGCCAAAACAATGTTTACATGGGCCACAAAAAGAGTTTGTCCCCAAATCATAAGTATCTGGCGAAACACGCATGGTTTGATGGAAAAGTTGAACATGGGAAAGTGCCTAGAATAATAACTAGTCACAACATTTCTCAAATCTAGAGAAATTACAAGAATGACATCCAAAATATGAAAGAATCAGACAGAAATAGGACTAGGCTGATGATGATGAGGATGATAACCGTGAATCGGATGAAAAAGTAAATGAAAAGGAAGATGTAGACCTGGAGGAGTTGTCTAGATGGAAAAATAGATCAATTTTTTATTTGCCGTATTGGGAGGTATTATAATCTGATCCATTTGTGTTAGTATATATTATAAAGTTCATTTTAGTTTATTTACTTATATTTATATGTATATATTGTCAGGAATTGTCGGTAAGGCACAATTTGGATGTAATTCATGTAGAAAGGAATGTGGCTGCAAGCATAGTATCTACTATACTACATTGTGGGAAATCAAAATATGGTCTTAAAGCTGGGAAAGATCTAGAATTACTTTGTATTCGAAATGGCTTACATGCTAGAGATTGCAACACCTTGGTTATTATCCAAAGAGGAGAAAATTTTTTTATGTAAGCAGTTATATGAGTTCTAAGGTCCATATGGCTATTGTTCTAACATTTCATAGTGTGTGTCATTAGATGAATATAAGGTAATAAGACTTAAATCACATGATTACCATGTTTTTATGCAACATGACTTAAATCACATGATTTCATAGTTCTAAGGTCCAGATGACTATTGTTCTAACATTTCACAGTGTGTGTCATTAGATGAATATAAGGTAATAAGACTTAAATCACATGATTACTAGAATAGCTATAACTCAGTTATTCATATTCTACCATCATCTGTGTCAGTGGGTTATTGACCTAGATAACATTACATTGCTTGAAATTGAGGTTGTGGAAACGCTCTGCATGTTTGAACGATTTTTACCTCCAAGTTTTTTCGACATCATGGTGCATTTGACAGTACAATATTAAAGAAGCAAAATTAGGTGATCTTGTATACTTTAGATGGATATACCCATTTGAGAGGTACTGTTTAGTTTAGTAATACATGTTAATTTATACTTTAAAATACACTAAAAATGTATACTTCACTGATTGTACATGTACATGAAAGACTTCAAAGACTATGAATAAATTCCTGAAAGACCTAAGAGCTATATTGCTGAGTCATATCTTGTAGATGAATGCATGCAACTCTGTAGTGGTTTTCTGAAGAACACAACAAATGTAGATTAAAAAGTGATAGAAATACAGAGTATGAGAGTAGCTCTATCATAGAGGGTCAGCCTATATCAGCCGCAAAACATATAGTGCTTACTGAGTAAGAGATAAAGATTATTCATCTTGCGGTTATACAAAATATATAGTAGTGCTAGATCCTTTTTTGAGTAAGTAACTTTGTGTATATCATTTAAAATCCCATCTTTACATTAAATCATTCTTGTGCTTAAGTGATTCTCATCCTTACATTCATTTATTTTCACTTTAAAAGCATGCACTTACAACACCTAGAAGACACTAATGCTAGATGTAGACAGGAATCCACAATGTTATGGAGTATGCATACGAAGAAATTCGCAACAAGGTTAAGGAAACAATCATGTGTTCTCTAATATTTCTTTCCATCTGTCTTTTATAATGAAGTCTTTTGGTTAAGTATTATAAATTACCTATTGCTTTTAGGCTCCTCTTTGTTCAGCAAATGGAGAAACACTTAAGTGGTTAGCCTGTGGACCTCATAGTACAACTATATCGTATAAATGGTATATAGAAAACGGGGAAAGATTTCACACAAGCTCAACTGATAAAAAAAATTCAGAATAGTGCTTTAAGGCTAGTGCCAAAGATACTTCACCAGTGGTAGACTTAATGTCATACGATGGCAGAATCGTAAACATTATATTGTTAAATTACAATATATTCTATGTTCCTATATTCAGATGTCAATGGGCTGTAAAAGGAAATGGTGTGAAAATTGAAGATGGTTTCATTCTTGTTAACCTCAGTCATAACAAAGTTTCTTTAGCAAAATATCCTTATATATTAGCATCGTAAGTGAGTCAAGTTATCTACTCTAGAATAAACGATTCACAGAGTTGGTATGTTGCTGTGATGTGTCCTTCCAGAAAATACAGTAGAGAGAATGCAGAATATGGACATTTGGATATAGGGCATTCCCCAGAGAATATAGACATTTGGATGTAGATGACTTTCCTGATGACATACATAATGACGGAACATATTAGGTAGGCATTTATGTCTAGCCGGCTATAACATTCATTTAAGCGTGTATATTTTTTTGTTATTCAATGATCTTAATTGATATTTGTTCTTTCTGTTATTATGTATATTCCAGAATGTATATTTATAATGTTGTTTAACTAATCAACTGATTCTTATTTCTAGGTAATATACAATGGGTTGTCTAAAAAGAAATTTGACAAATGTAAGAAGATTGCAGATGAAAAGTAGGTTGAGTATATTGGCATGGCAGAGCAACAAGCTCTTGAAGATACATAACAACCTGAAGAAGTATTGGCCAGCAAACCAGTGAAGATATAAAGCAAGGTGAAGAAGAGTTGGACTAATCTGGTAATGAGTAGGAGCAGCAGACATTGAAGATAGAGATCAAGCTGAAGAAGTGAACAGAGAAGAACCTAATGAACAAAGAATCAAGAAAGAGCAAGAACCTTAGCCCAAGAGACATCGAGGACCAACGAGAATGAAAAACAGTTGAAAAGATCCTAATACTCGAGTGAAAAATGAGTTTATTGACATGGGAGAACCATGTAGACCTGGATCAGTGAAGTTTTCATCCTATGTTGGTCCATTAGTGCGAGAATATGTAGCAGTCACAATTGATGATTGTAGGAAAATTAGAGAAGAATTCAGAACAGTTCTATGGAGATCCGTTCAGGTGATTATGGCTTTATCATATAATAAGTTTATATATGACTATCATGTAATAAGTGTGTAATGTTTCATGCAGGCACGATTTCAATTAGATGAAGATTACCAAAAAATTGTTTTGATTAAATAGATTCAATGCCTATAGAGATTTTGTAAATCATTGCTTGTCACTCAGATTATAAATACTCATAATAAACTAGCCATAATGAATTTGTGTCCGAAGAATGTACCAATAAATGATTGGCAGAGAAAACAAGCAATGCGTTTGAGGTATTCATGCCTTTTCATGTCTATTCGTTAAAATTGTGACTCAAAATACTGTGATTGTTTGTATCTAAATTTTTTGTGTAGGCATCTAGTGACAAGTATAGAGAACGTAGGCGTAACCAAATTCCACACACTTGTAGTCGTAGAGGATTGGTTAGGCTAACAGAAGACATGGTGAGTTTCATTATTTGTGAACTAAAACAAATATGTGCATACATTACTTGTTATTAATGTTGGTTTCTGAACAACTTCATATAGAACAAAGAAAGTGAAAAACCTTCTCAAGTGACAAGACTAAAATTTTGGGTAAAGTCTATGACTAAAAACAATGGTACGCCAATAAATACGAATGCAGCTGAAAAAATTGTAAGTTGTAAACCATATGTTTATGTTAGTAGCATTTACATTGTGGAATGTTTATGAATTTAAATTTTTATTTTTCAAATGAAGGTAGCTAAAATCGATATTGATGTTCTTTCATCATTACAACCTAAAAAAGATGGTCTTTCTCGGATTTTGGAACCTGATAAGCCTAATCGACTAAGGGAAATGGTTAGAGGAATGTGCGTGATTAAACTTTCTTTCTTTCAAATGAGGAACAAGTCTATATTTCAAATGCACAAAACCAACTAAGTTTGAAGGTTACAAGTCATAATTGCCAATTTGAATGTTAGAAATATTGTCAACAAACTATTTATATATCGACATGTTTTTGGATTAAAAAACTAATTCTAATTCTGAATGTGAAAAAAAGCTGAAGCTTAAGTAGGTGAAATCTGAACTCCACTTGTAAGTAATCATATATGATGTGTATTATATATTTCTTTTGTATTGGTATTTAATATATTTAATATATATATATATATATATTTCTAAGTGTGTGCTTATTAACTAGTGTGGTTCTAATAATAGAATTGCTGAAGAACGTCCTCTATCCTCTGATAGTCATGACTTTGTAAATGACATACCATTAGGGCTAACACAGTTAAAATATTGGTTGAAAATGCCATAAAATCTGATGCATTCATTCGGAGATATGCACCTAACGTATTTAGTGTCGAACAAGCTTTTGGTGAAATGATTGCTTGGCCTGGCAAATGTTGTGTTCTCTTAGAGTTTATGTTTGACATAGAAGACATCGCACCTATGGTAAATATATGCTTATCATAGAAATGTGAATAAAATAATATAGAATGAGTGAATTGTGTCTTAATCAGATTATGTTACACATGGACAAAGCACTAATAATAAATGCAAATTGCAAGACTTGAGTGGCGATAATGAAGTAGTTGTGGCTAAGACATTGGCAGACTCGAGAACCAAAAGCAAAAGTCAATGGACTTCCTCTTGGACAAAATGCAGTTAAGGTATTCGTTGATGAGGTATTATAACCTGATACATTTTTTGTGGAGGCCTATAGTCGACATAAGTACTATTGAGGACTCTCTAAATTCATTCATAGCATGGCCTGCAACAAGTGTGGTGTTCAAAACTTCCCAACCTCCAATTGAAAGTACATAATCTCCGCGTGGAACTCCATAGGTGTAGACAACAATATCAAAACTTGAGAAATCTGCATCAATTCCACCAGCACCTGTGAGAAAGAAGCTGAAGGTGTTACCGACATCACATGTATGAAGATATATGTTAATGTATTTAAATATTTACCATAATTTTTATCTAAGTTGGTTAGTTATTGACAATAACATGAATATATTTGCAGTGTAAAAGGTAGGAACAAACTAGCAAGGCAAACCAAAAATACAAACTGATAGACATTAGCAGGAATAAGAGGGTAGTGGCTGAAGGACATTAGGCTTCTAACAAGCCAGATGAGTATGTTCATTTTGTTAAACTGAGACCAGGTGCAATCCGAATTTGGGTGGATATAGTAAAGATCACATACATTACAATTTGGAGACATTGTTCTGAAATCGAATACATGATAGATGCATTAGGTACAAACATTGCTTTGCCAGAAGACAAAGTAATTCTCTTTTGTAATGGAATACATGGAATGTTGTAAAATGTAGTATTTTGTGATGTATGATGTTGTTAGAAGGGAGGTTATACTTTATTGGTTTGATATTTTACTAATAAATGGAATCATGTCATTGGGATATTATATATATTATGGTTTGATCAAATTTTGGTTTCAGATTCATTTAATGTACATTCAGGTTTTCAGATGCATAATAAGAAATAATATTGAAAATATAATACTAACTCGTAGCTTATATATGTAGTTATTATTAAGAAAAAATAGCAAATTATTGCTGTTAGTATTACAAAAAATAACAACATATTTTTTTGTTACTATTAAGAAAATAACAGCGAAAGTTTCTATTACGAATCATGGTTTAACAACATATAAATATTGTTATAATAAACTATATAATAGCGAGTAAAAAGTGTGATCGAAAAGTCTTTGATATCCATAATTAGGTGCTATTATTTAGTGACATATATAGCTCCGACAAACATAACATTTACAAAAATGATGTAGAGTACAGTTAATAGCATTTATCGTGAGCTAACAATGCCCATATTTGTTGTAGTGAAAATACAACGAGAAACAACTAAACAAATAAAGGAACCTGAGAACGGAATAATGGGCTATAGATGAACAACACAAACACCATATACATTCAATGCCCCCTAAAACAGAATAATGGGCAATATAGATTGTTATAAAAACATTGTGTTTACATATGAACACACACTGAAAAAAGAAAAAGAAAAAAAATTATTAAACACGTAAGTTGTGAGTGTAACAAATGACATTACATAGTAAGGAACGAGATAACTGTGAAAAAACACAAATATATTCGTAGCCCATATGTTATATAATCGACTCACAATTGTTAATACTTTCGACACATACCTGCAATTGGTCGAATCACAAAAAATTGTAAGATCTATTTGAGTGTGAATTAAATTGATGTATTAACTCGGCCTATTAGAATATTGTGTCAACGCTAAGTATGGAAACTGGGATATATATTTTGAAAAGTCATCACTTACATAAGAGAATAGTATGTATCATCCAAATTTAATTCAGCTGGAGACACATTAACAAACATACAATTCTTTGCATATCCACCGAATGAATAGATCATCAACATGGTTAGCTTGTGATTTTATAACGAATATTATGGTTACAAGAAGATAAAGCACCAATAATCACCTAAACCAGAAAGTGATTTGTTCATGGAGTTGAAAACTAGCAGAGCCTGAGTTTTTCACTCTCTCAGAACCAGCAAGAACCACTAAACTCAACTTACAATCGCTTAAATTAACTTGTGAAGTGAGTTACGAATCACTTATCGTAATGGGCCACCCTCATTTCTTGCTAGGTCCATTATCTCAATTCAGAGCTGAATTGGATCACTAATCTTTGGGTTTGAATCAGTGTTGTGGCCCAAGAAGATACAATACAGAGAAATCCTCATAAGAGTTTGTTAGGCCTTTCTCTCTTCTATATATATTTCTTCGATCGTCTTCTTCATGTAGAAAGCGATCGCCATTGTTGATAAGTGTTGTATCTGTAACAGAAAGAAACAGAGAGATTAGTGGATTTCCTGGTAATAAACCAAAAGAGAGATGTACCTACTATTGTAGGGAACTCTATACTTGTGTATGTCAATTCTCCTTATATCATTCTTTCTAATTCTCGAATTACAATCGAATTCGAATCATCTGCAACATCAAACCAAGTTCGAGTTCAGAGTTCTAGCTAGTTTGCATCTACAAGTGGTATCAGAGCGCCCAGGTTGGTGGTAATCACGATCCAAAAGGTACAAGAAAGAAAAACTCAGCTGAGGTGGATTAAAGAATTCGAGAAAAGGAGTCGCACCTGGTCAAAAGTGCGTAAAACTCAGAGTCTCGTCGTCTCCGAGATCGTTTTCTGGAATCATCATCAAAAGTGTGAAGAACCTTGAAGGTTCACATGAAATCTACACAAATCACAAGAAAATTATAAGAAACTTCATATCAAGATTAATCAGAGATTGATCTGTTCTTATTGAAATTCTTTCGAGATTATTCACTTACATCAAAGGATTGGTAACTCATAGCAAGATTTGACTGGTTAGCGTCTTCGTTTATCTTCTCTTGTTATACTGCAGATAGCAAGTAAAGATCAATCTTAGTATTAGCTTTGGAACCAACTTCAGGAAAGTTTGAGGTAGAGACATTTGATGGCAAAGGGGATTTTGGTTTGTGGAAATATAGAATCTTGGGTCAGTTTGAGATTCTGGGGCTACTTTCAGTCGTGGAAGAAGAACATGAAGAACAACAAATTGTTGAAGAAACCACAGTAACAGATAAATATACAGGAAAGGAGAACAAGTTGGGTACACCGATTACAAGTCTCAAAGATCCAGATTGGCTAATGAAAGACAAGAGAGCAAGGAGTCTTCTTGGTCAATGTCTCTCAAATTCTGTTCTACAGAAGATTATGGACGAACCAACAGCCTTTAAGCAGTGGAAAGCTCTTGAAAGAGATTACCAGACAAAGATCAAAGCTAATAGAGTATATTTGAAGAGGCAATTTACTCTGTATAGAACGGAAGAAGATAAATCTCTAGAGGAGAATCTGGATGTCTTCTTAAAATTGATAGGAGATCTAGCAAGCTTAAAGGTTACAATTCAGGATGAGGATCAAGCAATAGCTCTACTAAAGAGTTTACCATCTGCGTATGATCCATTGGTTCACACATTTCAATTTAGTAATACTAAAGAAACCCTATCTATGAATGATGTCATAACGGGTGCTTATGGAATGGAAGCTAATCTTAGGCAAAAAGGATTGTTGAACAAATCAAAGTCAACAGTAGAAGTCTGGTCGTAGATTCAAGAGGAAGATCATAGAAAAGATCAGACAGAGGTAAAAACAGAAATGGAATAAGTAAATCAAAAGGGAAGTGTATATCAAAGAGCAGATCAAGAAACAACTCTAACTCTAAGGGTTGTTGGACATATGGATCTGAAAAACATTGGAAAAGAGATTTTTCCAACAACATAGAAGAATGCTTATAAAACCAAAGGTCAAAGCTCAGCTAATGTCACGGTAGTTTTACCTGAATCATCAGCCTATGTAGTCAGTTTAGTTACTACTGCAGAGGAGTGGGTTATGGATTCTGGATGTACTTATCATATGATACCTAATAGAGAAATACTCTTAGAGTTCAAAGAACTAGAAGGGAATATAGTATTAATGGGAAATGATACTTCCTTTGAAATTAAAGGAATCGGAAGTATTACTGTAAACAATCCAGATGGTTTGCAGGTGGTGTTAAGGGATGTTAGATACATGGCAGAATTAAGTAGAAATCTAATCTTCCACTACAAGAAATATGTCTATTCTTAGCTCACGATTAACGATATAATACGTAATACATAGCTCATTCGTAAACGTTATGTCTTCGGGAGCTATAATAGGGTCCGTGTATATTATAGCATTTTCTGGTGGTGCTATCATATGTTATTTTATAATAGCATTTTGTCTTCCATGTTATTAATTGTATTATAACACTTGCCATTTAACATTGTATTGTAGCAATTTTCCGCTGTTCTAATATTTGTTTTCGTAACATTATTTACTTACTGTAATGTCTAGAATTACGACAGTTATTATGAGCTACGATTTAGTTTGTATTCCTCATGGTTCTATCGAGGTATGGATTTGTTTGTGCTGTTTCAATTTGACAATTAACCTGTAATGCTGAAAGATTGAGCAAAAAACCAAATAAGAAACTACTTCATATATATTGACCAAAAGATCACTAATCCATACATCAAAATTACTAAGTAGATAACATCAAAAGTCATCAAAACCATAGATCAAAAGTCATCCAAACCATACATGTTCTAGTCAACAACATTTCCTAATAAAATATGTTCCATGCTTTCCAGAAAACAACATCATACAACACTACTCAATAGATAATAACCTTGTCCTTTGGCCATGCTATAGTTGTACCTAAAGCATCTGTCATGTACTCTATCTCAGAACAAGGCCTCCAAATTGCTGCATCAGTGGCCTTCACCATATCTACCCAAACCTTAACAGCATTTGGTCCAAGTGGAACGAAATGGATCATCTAAAGCCCAACGTCCCTCTGCAACTACTCTCTGTTTCCCACTAATACCCATAATTTTGCACCTTTGATTTGCTTCTTTCTTTCTACGCTGCAAACATATATTATATGTTAATGACAACAAGTGAACAACTTGAATAAATCATACAAAGGAATATAAACATAAATTAGTGCAGAGCTTCGAACAGGTGATGACGGTAACATCTTTTTCGCCTTCTTGATAGGTGCTGGTGGTGTTGCTGCAGCTTTGTCGACCTGTGATGATGTTCTTTCCAATTGCTGCATTTTGTGTTGAGAGTGAGAGCTTTCATGTGGAGAGTGTGGGTTTCCAAACAAAACACACGTGGCTGGCCATGCTACAAATGCCTTGAAACAGTCTTCCAGTCTGCTAACTTCTATTGTAGGTCTCCATAGAAAAGTTCCAGGTTCTATTACAGCATCAATGAATACCTTCACTTCATTGGGACCTAATGGGAGTCCATTAACAACTAATTTTGGATCTTGTGTCTGCCAACGCCCTTCCGCAACAACTTCTTTGTCCCCACTCCAGTCCAGTAGTTTGCACTTATTAGTATTTTCTTCTCCCTATACAATATCACCAAATAGTTATTCATCAAAATTTTAACTATGAGCAACTTAATAATGCTATTTGAAAATACCTACCAAATGTGTTAATTCGTCAATCTCGGACATCACATCAAAGAGATTGCAGTCTTTTTAAGGCCATGCAATAATTTGGCCCACGGCTTGTTTGATACAGGACATATTCGCTACAGGTCTCCATAAGAATGCTTCTCGTTTTGTAGCAGCTTCCACTAATATCTTAACTGCCTTAGGGCCTAAAGGAATATCATTGACAAAGTCTTGAGGATCAGAAGACAAAAGACGTCCTTCAGCAACTCCTTCACTAGAACCACACCAGTCAATAACCAAACACCTTGGGTGTGATTGTCTGTTTACACTCTAAAAAACAAAGCACCAGTTATAAGAAAACAAACTGAACTGATATTTTAACACAAATATGTTCTCACTTACTCTAGGAGCTGAGTTTTCCCAAATTTCTGCATCTGCTTTCTGTGACATTTAAACTTGGACTTTCAGCTTCTATTTACACATACAATTTACCATAATGTATGGGGAATGGTTGTCTTACCTTCATACTTAGAATTTCAGCTTCTAAGTCTTTTATTTTACGCTGTAAAGTTATCTAATTTTCTTGCATTTGAGATATAGTCTTGTTTCTCGCTTGGAAAAAAGCAAGCTTGGTCATGCTCATTCCCCTGCCCATTGCTCTTAACCGACCTGGCTTGTCAGGTCCCAGAACCTGTGAAAGTCCGTCTTCTTTAAGATTTGATGATGTAGGATCATCAGTTTGTACTTCACCTGCCTTTATCTAATATAAAAAGGAAGTAGATAAAGAAACTGAACAAATCAAAGCATAAATATGCAAAGCAATAAAATTCTACAACAACTTACAATCTTTTCAGCTGCATTAGTGTTAACTGGTGTACCATCCTTCTTAGTTCTTGACTTAATCCATACCTTGAGTCTTGTCACTTGAGATGGTTTAGGAGAGTCCTTTTTCTATAGAAGTATACATCAGTAATCCTTCAATATATTTAAAGAAACGAATTGGATCACAATATATTTACCATGTCCTCTGTTAGTCTAACCATTCCTCGACGGCTACAAGTATGAGGTATCTGGTTACGCCTCCGCTCCTTATATTTATCACTTAAAAGCTATATACATAGAAGATTCAATTACAATTATTGACAGTTTTAATATAAAAGCTTTGCATTAAACATCTATTGGAACTTATTTACAATATAAACTTATTGGCAATTCATTACCTGAAAAGCTTTGCTTGTTAACACTCTAACAAAATTCCTCCATTCATTTATTGGAATGTTTTTTGGCGGCATTTTCATTCTGGCCTGGTTGTTGGGAGCATTCCTAATCTCAGTAACAAACCGTGATTTAGAAGCTGTCCATAAACATCTCATTTGTCTAAGAACCGCAGCTTTTTGGTAATCTTCATCTAGCTCAAATCTTGCCTGCAATCACAATACAAACACACAAATACTTGGACACATCTCAGCATAATTGCACAGATTTCAGCAATTACTTTTACATACCTGGACAGATTTCCACAGAATTGTCTTTGTTCCCTCACTCACTTTTCTCCAATCTTCAATGGTCACAGGTACATGTTCACGCACTAAAGGACCTACATAAGAAGACAACTTAACAGATCCAGGTCCACAAGGTTCTCCCAAGTCAGTAGAGTCAACTCTCTCTCGAGTATTAGGGTCTTTTGCGATATCTTTCATTCTGGTTGGACCGCTACGTCTCTTATGCTAAGGTTGCTCCTTATCATTCTCAGCTGCCACATCTTGTTCTACTCCATCCATATCTCCAATCTCAGCTGCCACATCTTGTTCTACTTCATCCATATCGCCAACCTCAGCTGCCACATCTTGTTCTACTCCATCCATATCTCCAATCTCAGCTGCCACATCTTGTTCTTCTCCATCCATATCTCCAATCTCAGCTGAAACATATCATAATATTCAAAAAACTTAGTAAACAAAAAACTCGTTAAATGCCTATCTAATTCATCATTACCAGCTGCTACTTGATTTATTCCACCAAGGTTCAGATCATCCAATTCTTTTTCCACTTCATTAGCAGCTTTGAAACCCTGATCCTCCAATTCTTGTTCCACGTCAAAATTAGTACTTATGTACTCTACCTCATCTGCTTCTAAAGCCTTATTACGTTTGTTGGATTTCTTCTTTGGTCGACCCATCTAATATTACCTGAAAATGGCATTCACAATCAGTTCTTGCATTTTAGACATAAATTCCTTCACAATCAGTTCTCGCATTCTGAGCTTCATCTCTCAAGTCAATGCATGGACAGACTATCTCAATGTCTAAACCAGTTGACACTGACCGAACAAAAGTCCATGCACCCTTCTCATAAGCAGGATCAACTCTAAAATTCAGTTTAAGTATAAGAAAACACACAAACAAAACAAGTCTTAAATACTATAATTCTAAACTGAAAAGACCTATATATGTAATCAATCCATACCTGCTAAGATGAACTCAATCCTTGTCCAGCATTATATGAACTTACCTTTATTAATTTAACAATATTCAGTTCTATCAAATTACTAAATTTGTAGAGAGTCAGGAATCACAACAAAATAAACTATGAACAAACACGTTTTTCAAACTCAGTAAACAAATCAAAAGCAGAAATCAGAACATACAACATTCACATAATAAAGTGATTGTTGTATCATAGTCATAAAAGTTCAATAAGCTGTGAAGACTTCAAACTAAATTCAATTAACATATCAACACTTCTAGTAATCTTAATTAAATAAGATTTATCAAGTAGATTCAAAGCTAATGACACTTAGAGAGTCAGGAATCAACAAGTAATACATAATTTCAGAGATGAGAAATCTAATATATCTATTTCATCATGTAATAAGACTATTGAAAATCAATTTTATGTGAAAACAATTTTATGAATCATTGAACATAGACAAATCTCTTAAGTCACAAAACATAGACAAATCATTTTGGTCACAGAACATATACAAATCATTTAAGTCACAGAACAGAGACAATCACTTTAGTCATAGACTTCTTCAATACAATCATACTACACAAATTTTGGACTAATAGAATTCAAATTCTGAAAACATAGAAAACTTACAGTTTAGTTTTCTTCTTCACAAACTTATCTTCTTCTTTCGATATCTAATCCGTAACCTGAAAAACAAGAAACAAAATCAATGAATGAAATCGTAACAGATGTAAACATGAGATTCAAATAACAAAGAGAGGAGAGTAATTTATCAACTACTAAAACAATATCAAATAAAGGAAAAAGTTTCAGAGTTTACATAACATAAACTGAACACAAACTACTACTGAGTCTAATATCACTAGCTACTACTGAGTGATCTCATCATTCTCTTAAATCTATGTTGAAAGTTTGTAAGTCTTTTGATTCAGATAGTTTTGGAAAAACGCAATTAACTAGTGATAACAATGAAAGCATAACTAATCTAATCCAACTCTTCAATGTGAGAGGTACTTAGCAAGGGAAAGTTATAATAGTTTTAGCTTCTGAATTAACCAAATACTAGTAGCTTACAAGTCATAATAATCAAAGCACATTCAAAAGAAGCAATATATGACAAATGAATCATGTTCAAACAAGTCATACTTAGAAGTTACAGGAACAATATATTGCTTAAATTCCACAGAATCTAATGCAAAAATAAGTCCAACCATATGTATTAGAGTGGTAAACTACAAGACAATTTCGGAACAACAAATTAGGGATCAAGTAATAGAGTCTTAACTGAGGTAATGGAGTCTGTCAGGTCATCAAAGAGAATCTCTTAGGTGGCTTTAACTGTGGCAAAGACATCAGGTAAATCAATTATGTTCTGGCTTTCGAACAATGTTGATGGAGAAGAATACGCAAAGTCTAAACTAATTCTACATCTAATTAACCTTTCAATGTTTCTGTAACACTTTAACAATAGATTTGTACCCGAAAATAAACATGAAATCAACAAAAAATACTCTGTATTTTGTAAAGAAAATCAACATCTGAAGTCTAAACTATATTTCAAAAGCAAGCTTCAATTTCAAAGCCTTAGGTCAAAAACACGACGAAATTACGAATTTCATAAGAAGAGAACATTGATTAGAACATACCAAAGAATAAGATTCTCCTTTTGCCAAATCCTGAAGAACAAACATCAAAGCAAGAAGAAGTAGAAGAAACCGAGAGAAAGGGAAGAAGAAGAAATCGCGAAAAAGGGAAGAAGAAGAAGAAATCGAGAGAAAGGGAAGAGAAATCGAGAGAAAGGGAAGACGAAGAAGAAGAAATCGCGAGAAAGGGAAGACGAAGAAGAAGAAATCGCGAGAAAGGGAAGAAGAAGAAATCGACAGAAAGAAAACGAGAGAGAAGGGCTTAGGGTTATTAGATTTTTTTTGTTGAATAAACGTTTTTGATCTAAGTGTTTTACGTAATTTTGGTCAATGTGGTTTCTAATTTCCCTCCAGATAGATTTTCAGAGTCCCACTCTGCTATTATTGGGCATAGCACTGAGAAACCGCTATGAAATAAACACCAAAATTAAAAATTATTAATGATAGCAATTACAAAATAAACGCTATGGTGTTGTACTATTAATACTAGTTTTTTTTTGTAGTGTCCTATGGTCAGTTAGAACAAGCATGATGTCACTACGTTGGAAAGGACTTCAAAGTTACATTCTATAAAGGAGAAAAGGATGTTATGACTGGTGTCTATCATAATGGTTTATATTTTCTTCAAGGGAATGTACAGAAACCTCAAGAAAATGTGGCAAAGGAAACTTCAAATATTACACAAAAGTGGCACATAAGATTAGCTCATATGGACCAGAGATCAATGGAGACATTAGTCAAGAAAGGTTATCTCAAGAAATAATAGATTAAGACACTAGGTTTCTCTGAAGCATGCACACTTTGAAAATCACATAAGCTCAGTTTCAAGAAGGCTAAAAAGACAACAGAGTCAGTTCTAGACTACATACACTCAGAGTTGTGGGGATCTCGAAATGCTACTCCTAGTTTAGCAGGGTCACAATATTTTGTTACGTTTATTGATGACTATTCTAAGAAAACATGGATATAGTTTCTAAAAACAAAGGACGAAGCATTTCAGAAATTTGTGGAATGGAAAACACTTGTTGAGAATCAGACTGGAAAAAGGATTAAATGCCTAAGGAAAGATAATGGTTTGGAGTTTTGTAATACAAGGTTTGATCAACTTTGCAAGGATTCAAGCATAAAAGACATAAAACATGTCCTTACACCCCACAGTAGAATAGAATTTCTGAGAGGATGAACAGAACCATTATGGAGAAATTAAGATGTATGTTAGTAGATTCTGGTTTGGGTGGAGAGTTTTGGGCAGAGGCAGCTTCTACAGTTGTATATATGATTAATAGATCACCCTCAGCTTCTGTAAATTTCGAAATTCCAGAGGAGTTATGGACAGAGAAAAAGCTGGATTATGGTCATATAAGGAGCTTTGGATTTATGGCTTATGTACACACTGTTAAGGATAAGATCAGTCCAAGGGCAACGAAAGGTGTATTTCTGGGTTATGGTCAAGGCACAAAAGGCTATAGAGTATGGTTATTGGATGATCTTAAGGTAACAATCAGCAAGGATGTAATATTTGATGAGTCAACATTCTGAAGTAATCGAAATTCAGAGAAAGCAGAGGTGATGGAATCCAATGCGGCAAAAGTTAAGTCTAAGAAAAGGGTGTCTTTCAAGGAAAATCTAGAGGACGTTTTGGGTTAAAAGGTGCAGAGAAAGATAGTTATTGTGTCAGGTGGAGAGAATAAAATGAACAGTGGTTCAGATTTTGTTGATTCAGAAACAATAACGGTTTCAGATTTAGACTCAGAGGATGAAAAGGGTTCAAAAACTGTGCAACAATCAGATACAGAACAACATATTGATTCACCAGATGCTAATAGTGAATATGACTACCTATTGGCAAGGGACAGAAAAAGAAGAACTATCAAACCACCTTCGAGATTTCAGGATGCAGGCATTACAGCGTATGTTTTAGCAAGTTTTGAAACTATTAATATAGAGGAACCAAATACGTTTCAAGAAGCTCAACGAAGTTCAGCTAAGGATCTTTGGAATGGTGGTATGGATGAAGAGATAATATCTCTAATAAAAAATTATACTTAGGATCTAGTAGACAGACCTAATAATCAGAAAGTTATTGGTTGCAAATGGATTTATAAAGTAAAACCAGGGGTTCCAGGTGTTGAAAAACCAAGGCACAAGGCAAGATTAGTGGCAAAAGGTTTCTCACAAACTGAAGCAGAGGATTATAGTGAGGTTTTCGCCCAGTTCTTAAGCATACCTCTATAAGGATTCTACTATCAGTGGTTGTTAATCTAGATATGGAACTGGAGCAGCTAGATGTAAAAACAGATTTTTTTACATGGAGTTTTAAATGAAACTATATTCATGGAGCAACCAGAGGGTTATGTGAAAAAGGGCAAGGAGAACAAAGTTTGTTTACTTAGAAAGTCAGTTTATGATTTGAAGCAGTCTCCTAGGGAATGGAATCATAAGTTTGATTCATTTGTAATCAGTCAAGGATTTTTTAAGTGCAACTATGATCCGTGTGTTTACATCAAAGGGAATAAACCAACAGAGATGATCTATTTACTGGTCTATGTGAATGATATGCTAGAAGCATCGGTGAACAAGACAGAAATAGAAAGGTTGAAGAAACTTCTCAGCTCTGAATTTGAAATGAAAGACCTAGGGGAAGCTAAGATGATATTGGGAATAGACATCATCAGAGATGGAAAGAAAGGTTCATTAATTCTTTCACAGAAAGACTATCTACAAAAGGTCCTAAGAACATTTAGTATGGAGGATTGTATATCAGTATAAACTCTAATAGGAGCACATTTCAAGTTACAAAAAATGACAGACGAAGAAGAACAGTTGCAAGCTAAATAAATGGAAGACATACCTTATTCAAGTGTTGTTGGTAGCTTGATGTACGCCATGATAGATACACGTCCAGATATTGCTCATGCAGTAGGTTTAATCAACAGATACATGTCAAAACCAGGTAAAAATCATTGGTTAGCTGTGAAATGGGTTATGAAATATATAAAAGAAACTTCATAGATAAGTCTACAGTTCACAAAATAGTCAGATTTCAACACAAGAAGGTTTTGTGACTCAGATTTTGCATCAGACCTACATAAAAGGAGATCAACAACACGTTTTATATTCACAGTTAGTGGAAACACAGTCAGCTGGAGATCAAGAATACAAAAAGTCGTGGCTTTATCAACCACAGAGGCCGAATACATTGCTTTATCAGATTCTAGTAGAGAAGCAGTATGGTTGAAAAACATATGTGAAGAAATGGGTTTTAAGCAAGGACCAGTGGAATTCTTTTGTGACTCGCAAAGTGCAATTCATCTAGCTAAAAACCGAGTATGCAGTGAAAGAACAAAACATGTCCAACTCAAGTTCAACAATGTTTGTGATGTGATAGATGAAGATCTTGTGCAAGTACTGAAGATACATACCTCTGTTAATCCGGCTGAAATGTTAACAAAGGTTCTTCTTGGTGGGAAGTTCAAAGACAGTCTCAGGTCTTTGAACATGACAGAAGTTTGATCACGCACAAGGGAAGCTTCATCTCAGGTATTCTTTTCTGAAAGGAAAGAGACAAAGTAGGTAGCTGTTCAGTTATCATCATTAACAGAACAGCGGGTTCTAGGCTATCTGAAAGTGTTAAATTCAGATGTTGAAGAAGGTAGTGAAAATACTTACATTGCGGTATTGTGTGTACTGGTGTTGCTGTCGTTTCAACATAAAAGTTTGAAACTCGACGGAGATTCTTGCTTAAGAAACGGTTAAATCTGATTCAAGGGTCTTGTACAGAGAATCAGTGAGGTTGGAGCTCAAGGAGGATCAGAATCGACTGTCTTTGGTCTTTAAGATGGTGGATTTGAAACTCAGGTGAAGCACAAAGGAGCTGTGACGTTAACCTGTGTAACAAATTACTGCTGGATCTGGTTAATCAGACATCGATTATCCCGAAATCAAAGGAACAGAAAGGTAAATCTTTCTCAACACTTACCTTGAGAACATGCAAGCAGAAGTGTTGGAGTTGATTTCGTATCTCATTTCGATTTTGATGGAGATTCTTGACAAGAATCAAGAGAAATTCTGATTCATGAGTCTTCAATAGCGAATCAGTGAAATAAAAGCTCATGCAGAGCTGAATCTTTTGTCATCGGTTATGGAAGCATCAGATTCAAAGCTCAGGTGGAGTAGGAAGATTTGTCTTCAGACAAAGGAACGATGGATTCGCAACTCAGGTGGAGATTGTGAAGTGAGTTACGAATCACTTGTCGTAATGGGCCAGACTCAATTCCTCGCTAGGTCCATTATCTCAATTCAGAGCTGAATTGGATCACTAATCTTTGGGCTTGAATCAGTGTTGTGGCCCCAAGAAGATACAATACAGAGAAAGTCTCATAAGAGTTTGTTAGGCCTTTCTCTCTTCTATATATATTTCTTTGATCATCTTCTTCATGTAGAAAGCGATCGTCATTGTTGATGAGTGTTGTATCTGTAACAGAAAAAAAAACAAAGAGATTAGTGGATTTCCTGGTATCAAACCAGAAGAGAGATGTACCTACTATTGTAGGGAACTCTATACGTGTGTGTGTCAGTTCTCCTTCTATCCTTTTTTTCTAATTCTCGAATTACAATCGAATTCAAATCATCCGCAACACCAAATCAAGTTCGAGCTCAGAGTTCTAGCTAATTTGCATCAACACAACTTTAGGTAAGAAATATCTCTCAACCTTTATTTGCTAGTTTCTAAAGCTGATGGGATAAGGTGTGGGCATCGGAAAGATTTTTTACTTATTTTGTCGAAATAGAAGAAATCTTCAATCACATATATGTCTGACATAATTGATTCTGTGTGAAGAATTTAGTTAACATAGGAAATAGGATTATAATGGTCATAATTCTGCAACAGTGACCTGGGTGAGAGAGTGAAGTCATACGCCTAATTAATAGAAAACTTATGGACATATGGTCAGATATCTCTTAATTAATCCGAAGATTTATAGCAACAACTATTACTAATGCACGGATCCCGCTTCAAACTGTTATGTGTTTTTAAGGCGAAACATTTTTTGCAACTACTGGTTCAACAAAATTAGATTCATATTATAAATTCTGAACTATATCATGTGGGATTACGCAACTAAGATTTAGTATAATATTGTTTCACCGTACTTATCAACAAAAGTTTTATTTTATAGATTATTTGTTTCTATGAGTTATCTCGAAACCATATTTAATAGGTTCCTCTTTTTATGAATTACTTTCGAAATTTTTTTCTCTTTTGGGCTTGAATTATGCTTCATTCATTAACATAAACAGATAAGAGTTAAACTTGATACAAAGCCCTTTTAGCAATAGAGTTTGCAAGAGAATTCTTGTAACACCCCAACTCATTAAACTCAAGTTCCGATACATCTTAGCAAGGTCTTGGGCGGACCTTACATTTAACCATTTCATGTTCCATATTTCACTAAGTCAAAATTCGATTTCAAGGGATGTGATAAGCCCAAACAGATTATAAAAACGTAATTGCATTCTTATTCAAAAACTAAATCCAAGGTTCAAAATAAATCGATAACTTAACAATAATGAAAGCGGTTCTAGAATCAAGTTCAACTTCAAATAACATAAATAAAACCCCCAATTTCCATCCCTAAATCCACTTCCTCTCCCTTCCCCCTTGGTCTCGCTCCTACTAGCCACTTTCTCACTTATTGGCTGAGTCATTACCTACAATCACGCAGATTAAATAAGCAAACGAATTTGCTTAGTGGTTGGGTCATTCCGTCCCACTAGGCTATAACCAGAACATGTATTCAATAACAAATTAAATAAACCAGAAAACAATCACGATTTCAGGGTTAACCCATCGATTAGTTTAACTACCTGGGTTACTTCCAGATCAGCTAAAGTAACATTTAAGTTCAGAGCATCGTCCTTAACATATCACGAACCCTTAGTTTCTCAAGTCACATAAACGAACCCTCAGGTTCTCAAGTCACAGAGTCCGAACACAAGGTTCGCATATCACAGAGTCCGAACACAAGGTTCCCATATCACAATCACGACCCACATGGTCCTTCCTTTCTCACTTAACCATTCAACCTAACCATTCTAGGGTTCCATTCAACCTATTACCAAACACAAGACTAATCAAGCCTCACGGTCACGAACTCACCTTTGTCTTAGCTCTCTTTCGGGTTTCGCTTTGCACTATGGGTTTTGATTTGCAAATTCTAGCAAAATCTTCAACTCAATTCAACTTCTTTCCTTGCTTCCACTAGATCGATTTCTCTTGGTTGGTTTTGAGCTCTCTCTCTCTTAATTTTAGGTTTAATTTTGCGGATTCCTTTTCTAGGAAGGATTAAGGATCCTATTTATATGCTCTAAGTTAACCTAATCCTTAACCCTAATCCCTTAGTTGGGCCGAGCTCAAGCCCCTTTTAAATCAACCCTTAAAACAACCTTTGGCCCATATCCAAACAACCCTTGGCCCATACCACATTATTTATTTTCATTGTCCCATTAGGCTACTCATTCGGACATCTAATAAACTCTTGTCCAAACGAACACCCTTATCCTTTCATTGACAACTCATGACCTTTCACAAACCAGACTTGTCCAAAACTAAACATAACATGTCCAAACCTAGGAGGTTCATGTCCAAGCTCAGACTAACCATATCCGATCCAAACCAAGCTCTCCGATCCAACCAATTCGTCCGATCCGGACATTGCTGTCCGAACCGACCGTGCATGTCTGATCCGACCAACCGGTCTGATTCGACCAATCCTGTCCGATCCGACCGAGCTGTCTGATCTGACCAATCTTATCTGGTCCGATCAAGCTGTCCGATGCGACCAATCTTGTCCAATCTGACCGTGCTGTCTGATCCGACCAATTCTATCTGATCCGACCAATCCTGTCCGATCCGACCGAGCTGTCCAATCCGACCAATCTTGTTTGATCCGACTGGTTCGGTCCCAATTCTCAAATCTTGTCCTAAATTCCTTCCTTAACTTATTTTCCATGATTTTGCTTGATCGTAATCATTCCTTAGGCTTCCAATGCCCTTCCTTGGCTCGACTATACCAAATGGACTTGTTTGGTTTGTTCGTTTATACCGCATTCTCATAACGCACCTAGCGCGTTCACGGATTTACCGTACGTGGGTATTACAATTCTCTCTTTGATTAACATAATAAAATGACACATTTCAGAAAACTACAAATAGGCTCCATATATCATGGAGGATGTTGATTATCTCCTTAATCTGATGTTTATGGATGATGGCTTGGATCAAAGATATGGGTGATCTTCCTGAAACCAAGAGACCAAGTGTTGATGAGAGCATCACAAAAGGCTAAGTGTGATACCTAACTCGAAAGTTCTATGTCCGGAATGGGTTAAATTTGGATTTGGGCAAGCCAAACACTTAGTCAAATTGCGTTCCACTTATACTTAATCAAAATTCATATTCAGTCTGTTTGATAAGCCCAAAGTTAATGCATAAACTCAATAAAAGGGATCCTAGTACAATGATTGTTTGCTAATATGCTATTACAAAGTAACTAAACCCAAAATCCCAGTCTTATTCCATTCTTCCTCCATCCCGTCTTGGTATCGCTCCTACTTAGTCACGTTCATGGTCATCGGTTAACTCATTACCTGAAATCGCACACACTGCATAAGCACAAGAATGATTAGTGAACCGTTCATCCCGTACTACTAGGCCAAATCAGAAATCGCAATCAAGCAGTCAATTTAATCAAGTCAGAAAACAAATCATAATATATCATGCACAGATTTCGCCTAGATCTGCCACTTTGGCTACCTGAATTCACTCGAATAAGCCCAAAACAACAATTAGGTACGAAAATAGTAATCAATCGGTCAGAATGTACAAACAAGCAAGCAATCCTAACCCGTCTAAGACTAATCAAATATATGCACGGAAAAAACCTAGATTGACCCACGGTCACGAACTCACCTTTCCCTTAGCGTTTTCTGACCCCTCTTGTCGCTAGTCCATTCAGATTCCGCCGAACTCGCTAAAACCAACCACGATTGATCCTTTTCTCACAAAAATCTGATCCCGATTCTCCCTTTTGCTTACGAAAGCCCTTTTCTTTCTTTCTTAGAGATTTTTTGCTTTGATATGTTATGACGGCGACTCCAGACATCTATTTATAAGGTTTTGTCCATGAAAACCCTAACCCTATTTCCCTTAGGTTGAACCGAGTTCGAATTTATTTAAACAGAACTGGGTCCAAGACCAGCCTGGCTAGTCTTGGTCCACGTCCATCTAGACATCATTCAGTACTGTCTGAACGCGGACCAAACATATTTGAATTCCCACCCATGTCCAAAAATCACGAAACATTGTCTGAAGGTTGACCAATCGGGCCCAAACATTTTGCTACCTTTTCCAAACCACGTCCAATCCAGTCGGGATATCCTTTTGGTCTAAATCCGGTATACTTGTCAAAATCTGACCATCTTGTTTGAATCTAACGGTCCGGCTGGAATTTCATGGACTTAGTCATTTTCACGTATGTTTGGATTTCCTTAGCCTTTTCTCCACTAATAACTTTTCCTTAGTTCATACAGCTCGACCAATTCTAAACTTAACCTCTGGAGTTTACCTACACTCCGCCCAAATGCACCAACTTCCCTCGAACCCATCAGGAATCACTAGAAGATCCACGGAAAGCGAGTGTTACAAATCTCCCCCACTTCAATAGACTCATCCTCAAGTCTAAGGCTGGGACGGTCCAGCTTTCTGTTTCTGAAATAGCATAGGGAAATTTGCTTTCATTCTGACTTCTGGTTCCCAAGTAGTCTCGACTTTACCATCGCAGTCCCAATTAATCTGCACCATTCTGGTTTTCTTCCTTCGGTACGCCTTTACCTTCTTGTATATGATTCGAATTGCGATTCCTTCCACAGTCAGATTTTCCCAGAGATTCTTTTTGTGTTTGATCACCACCCGTTCCCCATTGCGCAGACACTTCTTTAGCATAGAAACATGGAACACGTTGTGAAACTGTGTGTGTGATTTTTGATGGTTTTAGAGTCTTGTTTTAGGTATTTGTGCATCTGTTTATATAGATTTTCCGTTTACTTGGGTGTTTTTAGGTTTGTTTTGCTTTCTTTGCATTTGCATTTGGAGTTTGAAGTTTATTATAGGAAAAGGAGCAAAAAGGAGCTAAAAATGGAGATAAGGATAATTGGATCAGCTGCTAGGCGAAAAAGATCGTGCAAACTCGGATCGCTACCTCATGGATCGCAGGGCGAGGACTGCTCGGAATGCTCAGGAAGAGATGCCTCAGCCACCAACCTCGACTTATCCGCTGCGAGGGAATATCAATCTATTACACTCGGACCTTTCAGTCAGCCTCAACCCCCGAGAGCTAAGACAAGAACCACTCTTTGGTGCCCAAGCTCGCGCAAGGACTCCAAGGAAAAGATTCATTGTTGACCAACTTAGGTCGGTTTGACCATTATGGTTATGAAAATGACCCTATAAATACCCTCTAATCACTCTCTTATCATTTGATCCAATGTTTTAGCTGAAAAACTCTCTCTATTTTGTTGTTGCTTTCATTTATGCTTGTTTAAGGTATTTTTATGCTTTTAGTGGAATGACTTAAGTTTGATCTTCATCTTTACTTTCTTCTTTTTATTTTTATGTTCTTCATGTTTATGCAAGTTAGATCTCCCTTGATCCTCCGCTCTCAACTCATAAGGCGCGAGTAGATCCTTGTGGATCTCGAGGATAGGGAGATCGGAGGTGAATCCACCAATTCCCTCGTCGTGCGAACCGTGATCTAACTTTGATCTCTTCTCACATGGCTAGGCTTAATGCTGATCTCTCCCTGATCAAGAGAGATCTGATTTGGGCCGTGACCTAAGGCTAGCGCCAAAGGAATCGGAGACCAAGTGCCATGTGGGTGATGGTTTGATCCACCAAGGAGAGATTTAGTATGTGGGCCGGCTATTAGATGTGTAAAGCTGAACTTTAAGCTTCTGATTCGGTATGATCATGTCTAGCGCCGTAATAGATCAACCGATTTGGTTAGAGATCTTCGCCGTGAGAACGGGCTGATCTACTCTCATCCCGGTCTAGGGATCGCTCAATATAGCGTGGCGAGGTCGGATCGGCGAGTTTACCGCCGATCAAACCCTCCCTATCCTTTAGACCTCTGCTTTTAACCTTATTTCCATCTATTGCAATTGTCATACTCTGTTTGTGATGCATTTCTCTGTTTTGAATTTTTAGATTTTGTTTCTATTTTGTCTTCTAGCTTATTTTGTCCTATTGTCTAGATTGCAAGCTCATTTGATATCATGGCCTATCTTTGTGACAGATTGATAGGTTGCTTTAACTAAGACCTAGTAGTAGATAGATTGTTTACAAGCAACTTCTGAGTATTGGTTCGACAAATCCCATTTACTTACCCTATGATCAATGATTTGATCTTAAGGACCTAAAAACCCTTTTATCAGAAACGCTTCCAGTTCAATCGACAGTTTCAACTTACATGCAACCTTCCCAATCCTTTCCAAAAATTTTTAAGGCCTCATGTACCTTGGACTTAACTTAGCTGATCGATCTTTAGCCTTGTAAGTGACTGTCTTGAGATACACCAAGTCACCCACTTTGAACTCAAGCTCTTTTCTTCACTTGTCTGCATAACTCTTCTGTCTGTCTTTGGCTGCTTTCATATTAAGCTTAACCATCCTCAAAAAAATTCTATTGTATCCTTAACGAAGTCTCTTCCATAGATACTCTACTCTCCCACCTGAGTCCAACATAGCGGGGTCCTACAAGGTCGTCCATACAGTGCCTCATAAGGTAACATTCCAATACTTGTGTGATAACTATTGTTATACGCAAACTTGGCTAAAGGTAAGTGCTCCTCCCACCTACCGCCCCAATCCAATACACTAGCCAGCAGCAAATCCTCAAGTGTTTGGATGGTCTTTTTTGATTGGCCGTCTATTTGTGGATGATTAGTCATACTGGTATGGACCTTAGTCCCTAATCTTGTTTGAAGCGCTTTCCAAATCGGTGAACAGAACTTAGCATTTTGATCCGGTACAATACTTTTTGGTGCTTGTGCAACCAAACAATCTCTTTCACGTAGATCTCGGCTAACTTTTCAGTCATGTCCATTCTATTGACCGCAATGAAGTGTGCAGACTTGGTCAGTCGATCAATGATTACCTAGTCATATCTTTCTTGTCACACATGGGTAATCCCTTGATGGAAATCCATGGTTGTTAGTCCCACTTCCATTCAGGGATAGGTAGGGTCTGTAACAATCTACTCGGAACTTGGTGTTGTGCCTTAACCAGTTGGCAAGTAGGGCAATCGATACCCATTTAGCCACATCACATTTCATTCCAACCCAATGATAATACCTTTTTAGATCACGGTACATCTTACTCGCCCCATAATGGATAACAAACTTAGACTAATGTACTTCCTTAAGGATTTCATCCTGCAATACCTGATCATTCAGAACACACACACTCCGCCATTAACCAGAATAGTTCCATTATTCGAAGTTTGGTACTCGGTCTTATCGTTCCTCACAACCTTGTTCAAATTTTTGTTCCTCTCTTGGGCGACCCGCACTCTACTCAATAAGTCAGCCTGATGCGCTGCACTTAAACCCAAAGGTTCTTCTTCCATTGTTAAGGCTGATAGACTCAACGTTCCAACCATGCTAATCAGCTCTTCCATTTCCCTCTCAGAGTTCACGTCTACTCTCTTCCTACTTAGAGCATCCACAACTAAGTTTGCTTTACCTAGATAGTAATCTATATCTAGGTAATAGGTTGTAATTAGTTACATCCATTGCCTTTGCCTCTGATTCAGTTCCGGTTGTGTGAAGATGTATTTCAAACTCTTATGGTCCATGAATTTTTGGACCTTCCCACCATAAAGGTAGGTTTGTCATATCTTTGAGGCGAAAACCACTGCATCAAACTCCATATCATGAGTGGGGTAATTTACTTCATGTTTCCTTAACTATCATGATGCACACACAATCACGTTTACATGTTGCATCAATACACAACCAAGGCCCATCGTGATGCGTCCGTGTATACCATGTAAGGCTCATTCGGTTCTTGCAAAACCTGAACTGGAGTACTCGTTAGCATTTTCTTAAGTTTTGAGAAACTCTCTTCACATTATGTGGTCCATTTAAATGGAACATCTTTCCCGGTAAGCTCAGTTATTGGCTGCACCATACTCACAAATACTTTGACAAATGTTCGGTAGTACCTAGCCAAACCAAGAAAACTCCTTACTTCTTATGTGTTCAAGGGTCTAGGCCATTTTGCAATTGCCTTTATCTTTTCTGGATCAACGAATACTCCCTTATCCGAGACCACATGACCCAAGAATTTGATTTCTTGTTGCCAAAAACTGCACTTCCTCAGCTTGGCAAACAACTTGTGTTCTCTTAGTTTTCCTAAAATCGTCCTTGAGTGACCTTGATGCTCTTCTGGATTCTTAAAGTAAACCAGGATATCATCTATGAATATGATCATGAATTCATCCAAGAATTCTCTGAATACATCATTCATCTGTTTCATGAAGCAAGTTGGTGCTTTAGTCAGCCCGAAAGGCATGACCATGAATTTGTAGTGTCTGTACCTTGTCCAGAAGGTTGTTTTCTGAACATCTGACTCCATGATTCGGATTTGATAATAACCCGAGGCCATGTCAATCTTCGAGAACCAGGTAGTGCCTCTCAGTTGGTCCAGCAACTCGTCTATCCACAGAAGAGGGTACTTGTTCTTTACGTCACTCTATTCAGCCCACGATAATCGATGCACATTAGCATGGGTGCCCCCCATGGTGAGCTACTCGGTCTTATGAACTCCTTATCTATCAATTCACTAATCTGCTTCTTTAACTCAGCCATCTCGGCAAGTGCCATCCAATAAGGTGCTTTGGAGATAGTCGTTATTTCGTGTTCTAACTCAATCGTGAACGGATTAGAACGAGCAGGTGGTAAACCCGTCACTACTACAAACACGTCTTTGAACTCATTCACCACCGGAATGTCCTTAAGTTTTGTGTTCGGTCCAAATTCTGCAGTAGTGATCGTAGTTAAGTGCGCTTCACATCCTTGCTCGAGCATCCATTCCACTTCGATAGCCGACACAATCAAACTTCCTGAGGTGGTTGGATTCCTTGATATACCAGTTTTTCTATACCATTCTCAAACTCAACTCGACCACGATGGCACTCTAAGTGTGCCTTATACTTTATGAGCTAATCCATTCCCAAGATCACGTCATAAGACTTTACTTGACAGATCACAAGATCGCCTAGCATGCTTACTCCCTCTAAAAGCACGGAAATGTTCTGAATATTCCCTAAGATATTCATCATATGTCCGCCAGCTGCTGAGACTAATCCACTACTTACTACGGGTTCTTTTTGAAACTCACCAATACCAACCATCCTCGGGTGCACAAAAAAATGTGTCACCCTGAAATCAAGAAGTACATGGGTTGCCACACCACACATGTTCAAGGTTTCTACACATTCATATAGAACGCTAAGGACCCTAAAGCATGCAACACACATAACATGCAAATTCACAAAGAGAATACTAAGGTAACGACAGGACTTACTAGTAATTGGGCGAGCAGTGTTCTGGTCTGATGTTTCCACAACCATCGAGTATGCTCTTGGCATCAACGCTGGCCTCTTCGGTGGTCGTGGTGGTGGTGGCAGTCCTTCACTTGCCCGTTCCCCAAAGACTGCACCGATTTTGGAAAATTCCCCTTGATATGCCAAGCTTCTCCACATTTGTAGCACACCTTGGCACCATCAGATCTCACATCCTTTACCCTCAAGTCCTCCTTCGAACAATCCTGAATCTTGTGGTCTATACCACCACATCGGAAGCCAGCTCTGAAAGCAACCCTACACGTTCAAGAGTGCTCTTTTCCACAGACTTTGCATGCACTGCAAGAAACAGCTGGCTTACCTGATGCATTCGCATCAATTTTCTTATACCTCTGTCCGGATCCACTCCCGGACTGGACACGGTACAATCTGGACTCGTTTCTTTTCTCCCAATAACTTGGCTTCTTCCAGCTAACTTTCCAAATATGTTGTCTTTTCCACTAGCTCGGCAACCGAGGTGTAGTTCCGGACTTGAATGATATTGTGAAGTGCAAGCCTCAGTCCATGCATGAAGCAACGCACTTAGACTCTTTCGCCATCCACCTCACAACCCGTGTACCTCCTGAGATTGTTAAACTCGGTCTCATATTCCCTCACGGACATGGATCCTTGATAGAGATCCAGAAAGGCTCCCTCTAGCCTATCAAACACTTCAAGCAGAAAGTACTTTGCCTGAAACTTCTTACACAAGGTTTCCCAACTGCAGTCTGGGTTCGCCATCTAGCCCGACACCCCTTGCCACTAGTTATGTGCATCCCCTTCCAAATAGAGGACCTCAATGTCACACTTAAACTATTCTAGGCAACAAATAGAGTTAAATTTTCTCTCCAGCCGACTCCTCCACTCATCTGCACTAGAGAAAAACTTTGTTCCCAACTTCTGCATATGATCCGTCATCTTCAGGTAAGATGGAGTGACCACAACTTGGGCGGCTTTTTCAGCCGCATTCTCCATCGATACTGTATTCACCCGCAGTGGCACAACTGCAGCAAGTGCTATAGTAGGCACTCTTTCCATGACTTGAGTCAACAAGGCAAACAAAACATTCAATCTAACTTGATTCCCGGTACCAGCACTCGCAGTAGGAAGCTGCTGCAATTAAGATAACTCGTTCTCACTTCCTTTAACACTAGGCTAATTTTCCTCATTGTGGACACCATCATGTTCAGTCCTTACCGCAACAATTTGGGAAGTCTCTTTATTTCCCACATTTTGCCTTTCTTCCATTATGGTTACTCCTAGCCATCTACAATGACCAGGTTAACTAAGTTAGTCCCCTCACTAACTTAGTTCGATTCACACCCACAGAAACACATATCAGTCTCACCGCAAGACATAGGCGTGAAAAGGATGGAGTCATTCATCTACCTAGTTTATACAATAGCAGACTTCCTATAACCCAACCATGCCCTAGAACCAAACCTCGCTCAGATACCAAAATATGACACCCTAACTCGAAAGTTCTATGTCCGGAATGGATTAAGTTTAGACTTGGGCAAGCGAAACACTTAGTCACATTGCGTTCCACTTATACTTAGTCAAAATTCGTGTTTAATCTGTTTGATAAGCCCAAAATTAATGCATAAACTCAATAAAAGGGGTTCTAGTACAATGATCTTTTTCTGATATGCTATTACAAAGTAACTAGACCCAAAACCTTATTCTTATTCCATCCTTCCTTCATCCCGCCTTGTCGCGCTCCTACTTAGCCACTTTCACGGTCATCGGTTAACTGATTACCTACAATCGCACATATTGCAAAAGCACAAGAATGCTTAGTGAGCCGGTCATCCCGTTCCACCAGGCCAAACCAGAAATCGCAATAAAATAGTCAATTTAATCAAGTCGTAGAACAAATCAGAATATATCATGCACAGAGTTCACCCATATCTGCCACTTTGGCTACCCAGATTTACCTAAATCAGCCCAAAAAAATAATCAGGTACGAATGCAATAATCAACTGTCAGAATGTACAGACAAGCAAGAAATCCTAAACTGTCTAAGACTTAATAATATATGTGCTTGAAAACGAGATTGGCCCATGATCACGAACTCAGTTTTGCATTAGCGTTTTTTGACACCTCTTGTCGCTGGATTAAATCAGATTGCGCTGAACTCTCTAAAACCAACCACGGTCTATCCTTTTCTCGCAGAAATCCAATCACGATTTGCCCATTTGCTTACGAAAGCCCTTTTCTTTTTTCCTTAGAGATTTTTCGCTTATACAGGTTATGACGGCGACTCCAGCCATCTATTTATAAGGTTTTGTCCACGAAAACCCTAACCCTAGTTCCCTTTGGTTGAAGCGGGTTTGACTTTATTTAAACAGAACCGGGTCAAAGACCGTGGTACAGTCCGGTCATACTTGCTCTTGGCCGACCTGGAAAATCTTTGTCCACATCCATCCGGACATCATCAAATAATGTTTGAACGCAGACCAAACATGTTTGGATTCCCACCCTTATTTGAAAATCGTGGAACCTTGTCTGAAGGTTGACCTGTCAGACCCAAACATTTCGCTTTCTTGTTCGAACCATGACCGATCCGGTCGGAATATCCTTTTGGTCCGAATCCAAAATACTTGTCCCAATCCGACCATCTTGTCTAAATCTAACGGTCCGGTCCGAATTTGACAGACTTAGTCATTTTTCATGTACATTTGGATTCCCTTAGCCTTTTCTCCACTGATAACCTTTCTTTGGTCCGTACGGCTCGACCAATTCTGAACTTAACCTCTAGATTTTTTCTACACTCCTCCCAAACGCACCAACTTCCATCGAACCCATCCGGAATCAGCCGAAGGTCTGTGGAAAGCGGATGTTACACTAAACCTTCAACAATTATAGAATCGGGTCAACAAAGCTGAAGCATTGTATTTTCAAATTGGTTGAGATTCGCCTGGTTTGAAGAAACACCAGCCAATCGGCGGTGAGAGATCTAACGTGCCAAGTAGTGTCGGTGAAGATTTGGACTGAGTACAAGCAACTAGGTCAAATCTGCATGTGGTCCCTTGCTTTTGAAATGTTGATTTCTTACCTTCTTCTACATTAAATTGAGCCAAATGCCACTCCCTTTTTTCCTTTAACGCTTTAAAAATTGTATCAGCCTCAAGGATAATGTTTTTTCTCAAATATCGCTTTATTTCGTGTAATCCAATGGCCCAATGTATCCATAGGAAGAAGGATCCATTACAGATTCCAGATGGCGGCAATGAAAGGATATTATTTTCTCGGTGAATAGCCACTTCATCTTAGAGAACTCTTCAGGGTTTAAGGAGATTTTAAAAGGTACTTGGTCCCATTCTTTTTTTGCAAAATAGCACTGTAGGAAAACATGCTATTTTCTCTAACTCACCACAGCCGAGGCATAGTATGTTTTCCATCAAATTTTTTGTTGCTAGATTTTCACTAATAGGTAGAGCATTCTGCACTATACGCCACACAAACATCTTTATTTTAGAAGAGCAGACTTTATCCCAAATTTCTTTCTTCTAATTAAACTGATTAGGTGGGCTTTCATTTGTTGTGGGTTTTTTTGAGGATTTGAGAGCAGTATAATAACCAGACTGAGAAGAGTATATACCTGACTTTGTATGGAACCATATAAGCTTATATGTGCTATCCTTTATGCTTGATTTAATGCATAGAATCTCCTTCTCTAGCTTAGTTGTGTACGTTTGGATCTTGGTTGAGTCCCATTTTGTCGAGTTTTGCTTGAAAAGATCATATACTTCCAGTCTTATTTGATCTTTTTTAACTGATCCATAGATGTGTATTGGTTCAGAAGTATATAGCTATGAATCTTTCCAAATATATGTTGATCTGCCATTACAAATAACTTTACCATTGTTGTCTCTTATTAAGTCTCTGCCAATTATTACTCCCTTCCAACCATGAGATGACTCCAAATGGTTGGTTACAGGTCATAAAATCGTGATAAAGAGCATATTTTCCTATGAGTACTTTGTTGAGGAGGCTCTTTTGATTCTGCAGTATTCTCCAACTTTCTTAAGCGAGAAGACCATTACTGAAGGCTTTGATTTCACGGAAGCCAAGTCCTCCTTCTTTTTGTTTTTGGTAAGTTTTTTCTACGCCGCCCAGCATTTTCTTTTCCAATTCAGAGTCCCATTAGAACCGAGTGAACAAAGACTGTATTTTTGGCAGAGCCTAACCGGTAATTTGAAACTTGATTTAGTATAAGTTGGTATAGCAGACAAGATTGACTTTAACATAGTGAGTTTTCCCGCCGGTGAGAGTCTTTTTTGTTGCCCAATTTGCTATTTTCGGTTTAATACTTTCTGAGTAGATTGTTAAAAACATCTTTCTTCCTTCTACCAACCTTTTCTGGAATACCAAGATATTTTCTAGGACCCCTTCTTTAGTGATTTTAAGGATGTATTTTGCCTCTTATTTTACGCTGTTAAAAATCCTTGCTGGAAAAGAAAGAAAAACGGATTTACCTTTGTTGATTATATGTCCCAAAACTAAGTAATATTTGTTCATGATTTCCTTTAGGGATTCACAGCTCATCTTCCTTAAGTTGCAAAAGAAAATTGTCATCAACAAACAAGTAGTTGACGTTGGGACTGGTTTATGCTACGCATATGCCGGTAAGTATTCCTTTCTGTTTTGCCTCATCACATAGTCTTGATAGAACTTGGGTGCAAAGGATAAAAATATAGGGAGATATAGGGTCTTTCTTCATGATTCCTCTCTTTGAATGCATTAGGCCCTCATATATTCCGTTTTTAAGATAGAAATATGATACAATTGATAAGCATGTTATCCAAGAAATCCACTTATGATGAAAAGCCCAATCTGCTTAAAACACTCTCTATGAAACAACATTTCAACCTGTTATAGGTTTTGCTCATGTTGGTCTTAACCACCAGAGAGCATTTTTTCTTTGTTTGTGATTGTTTTAGGAAATACGATAACTCATGGGTGATTAGTATATTATTTGTAATTGCTTTCGCGGAATAAGCACATATTGGTTCTGAGTAATGATTGATTCTAATACTGGTTATAGACGCTAAGATAAGATTTTTAAGATGATCTTATAAGTCACACTATATAATGCATCAGGCGTGTAATCTGAAACCCTTCTTAAATTTAAAAATTTTGGGAATCAATCTTACGTGACTATAGTTTATACTTCTCGGCACAAAAACAAAGATAAAGATTTGACTGATTTCCTTTGTTATCTCAAGTTCAATGTTTTTCCAAAAATTTTGGAAAAAAACTAGCTGAGAGCCCTCTAGTCTAGGGGTTTTAGTACTTTCAATTTATGAACTCATTTTAATAAAAGAATTCAGTTATACCTAAGCTAAACAAAAAGTTTAAATTCATTTTTAATGGGCCCAAGATGAATGCACTCGTTACGGTGGCACATGAGCCTGCCCTGCTAACGGACATGGATCTACACGAACTCTCTGGCGCCGTGATGACTACCTACACATAATTGTTTTAGCTCACTTTTAAGCTACACCAACTCTTAAAGCTCTGCCTACAATATCCGACAAAACCAAAAACCTAACCCTATTTGCCTATCTAATGACCGACCCTAAACTAGATTTCCTGATTTCAAAGATATCCTCGTATTCCTTCTGAGTAAGTTTAAGATTTCAGTTGCATGTTTTGAACGATGATAATTAGGTACTATTTAAATGATGTTATGTTTATAATACGGTATTTTACTGAATATATCCCAAATTCTGAATGGTTTGATTAAAAGAAGAAGAGGAAGAAGAGTAAGATATAATTTAGCAGATAATGTCGAAGGCATGTCTTAGAAAAAATTTAGAATAATGGTTGGTTATGAATGATGGATATAAAGCAATGGGCCAATGGTTAATTAGAAAATTGAAATGTGTAGATAAACAGTATATGATTGATTGATTGGTTGTTGGTTAAATTAATACTAAATGGTTAGCTCATCAGTCTCAATCCAATTATTACTTTTTTTATTAAAAAAAAAATTATTAGTCTTTATCCCACAAAATTATGGGCCTTCTCTTGGTCGGATCTCACATGGTCTTAGCTCCATCCAAGCACATAACTTGCATTTCTCCATCTTTCTTTACAGACCTTCAAACACACAACTCACATTCATTCATCTTTAAAGACACTTTACAAAATTTAATTAAAGTTAAAAATTCTTATTATTTATCAAATATTAAACATCTTCATAAACACGATTTTAGACCTACTGATTTGCAAAACATTTGCCCTTTTCATCTCTCGAATTTACTTTTTATTACTCAAAAGCGAAGGTGTTTTAATAATTTAATCGAAAAATAAAGGGCTCGTAGCAAAATATAAACCATTTCATGACAATAATACACATTTGGCCACACATTTTTCAAAAAAAAAAAAAAAGGGTTTTAAGTCTCTGAATGGCTTCGTTGCGGCAAAAGAAGAAGCAAAATTCAGCAAAGAGGGCATGGAGAAATTTAACAAACATGGTGAAGTCCAAATTGAGAGACATGGAGATCAGTTCATCGGTTAGAGAATCAACGGCTCGTGTCATCAGATTCATCTCTCGTCGTCTCATTGTTCCTTTTAGAACAAGGTACCTCCAAAACAATAGTTATACGGACAAGTACTACTTTAGCCGGAACCAAACTTCTAGCCGGACGTTTTTCAACTTCTTCTCTCGACCTCTTACCAAACCAAAGCGTCGTTGCTATGAATACGATGACGATTACTACTCTCAAATCTATCAATATCAAAGCGAATCACGCGGTGAGGGGACGAGTAAGAGCAAAGAGAATGTTGTGGGACGAAAAGAGGAGAATGAAGAAGAAGAAGAAGAAGAAGAAGAAGAAGAAGAGAGGATGCCGGAAATTGCTGATTCGATGGAAGATGCTTGGAGGAGAGTGGTGGCTGCGTCGCCGCATTTGCAGGTTAACGAGAGAGCCGATGAATTTATCTATAAGTTTAAAGAAAGTATGAAGATGGAAAAAGAAAGATCGTTCCTTGAATTCCAAGAAAGGTTAAAACGAAGTGCTTAATTGATCCCACCATGTATCTATGTGTTCCATCTTGTTCTTCTTCTGGTTTTTCTTCATTGAATTTTGTAAGGAACTTTGTTCTCATTCTTTCTTCCTTTGTCATAATTCGTGAAATTTCTTTTAACTTCTTCTTTACTTTTTATACATTTGGCTCACCACTCTAAAATTGTATACATGAGATAAGCCTGTTTTTTGTTCCTTCTTCTTGTTCCATGTACTTCACTTCACTAGAACTTCCAGATAGATATTATTTATTTTTTGACAAAAGGTTTTTTTTGTTGAATTTTTGATAAAGTAATTGAAAGAAGCAAAGAAAAAGGAAAGTACAACCAAGTTGGGCTAGAAGAACAGATTCTATTTTAAGCTTCCATCAAAAAATGATGAATCATGATGATGCATGCCAACCAATTCCACTCTTACATTCCTAAACCTGCCTTTTCTCATCCAGCAATGAATTTAAAATTTATATAAAATAAAATAAAAAATACTATGGACTCTTATGAATAGATAGTTTCTCTAACACATCTTTAAATAATTTATAAAGTGTCCCACTGCAACTTTGTATTGATTGATGACATAAAGCTGTCACATTAGTACCTAGATTTACTTTGATCTGTTCTGGGATGCCAAAGGAACGTTACAGGCTGATTTGTTTCTTACTGTTTCAGGTACCAAAATAGAAATTGCCTTAGATGAGCGAACCATGCCCATACATACTCATATCTGGATCATCTTCGTCTTCATAATCTGGTTCTGTAGATGGTCTGCTTCTCTTTGCCTCTCTTGCTATTGCTTGTCCTCTCCCTTTCTTCGGCTTTCCCCTGTAATTGTGTATCACAGTGGTAAATACCCCAAATCATGTATCGGATACAGACATGTCAGGAGTGAACGAGGTAAAGTATGCAAGGTTAGGAAACTAACTGTCCGGTCGACAAACCACCCTTGGATCGCCCTGGCCCCAATTCAGCTCGGCCATCTATAACACCAATAGATTACGTGTGTAAGAAACTAATCCGTGAATAAGAAAGTGTATTCAGCGTAGTTGTAGCTGCAGGGTTACCTTCTCTTCCAACACCAAGTTCTTCAGCCTGAATACATACCAGGAAGATCAACTTACCAGTCTAAAAACTGCGGTTAATTGTAAGCACCCAATCGATAAAAGCCACCTTTTCACTAATTAACAAATAATTTTGACTAAAGAAGGCAGAGTAATAGCCTAACAAATGACGGGCACATAGGTTCAGCTTTTACGCTTGTTTGTATCTACTAGAGTTCTTAAGCCATGTATATAATTGACCATATCATAAAAAATTGTATCCGCAAGCCAAACTATACTATAAAATGAATCATTGATTCTTTCGGCGCTGATTCTGTTGGCAAACAAATTCACAAGAAGAAGAAAATACTAGTCTTTACATAAGAGAGAAAATGAAAAAGATTGTATATTACATACAGCCGGTGATGTGACTGAGGACAATGAGAAGACTCTATCTTCTGGCTGAAACTTCCTTGACCTCTTAGCACTGCAAAAATGGGTTCGTATCAAAGTCAATTACTCGCTCCACAGAATAAACATGCCAAACGAACTGAGAAGTTAGTACATTCTTTACAAAAGCAATGGCAATAAATTTCAATATACACTGCTACATAAGAGCTTGTGAGTCCAAAGAAATTGATAACAAGAAAGTGTTGGCAGCAAAGAGTATGAGAGACCTCGCAGAACTCTTGGAGGAAGACAGAAATCCTTCAAATCCTTTCAAAGCATTTCCAATATGGCTTGATTCTTGGAGATAGCTCGTCTCCAACTCATAAACCTAAAGATACAAAAGAACCAAAGATTTGAGAACGCCCCTAACATAATTTCTTCATGAAATTGACGAATTCACATTGGCTCGACGCCAATTGTATACTCTAACCTGCTTCTCGATGCTCTTTAGTTCTTGACGAAGCTTCTCTCGCTTGTTCAAAAGTGAAGTGAGCATCGCACCAGGATCCGCCGAACCCTTTTGCCCTAACGACATGTCCGGGGAATAACTTTTTAAATCCCGAGATGGGTTTTGCTGAAATTCGACGCCGAGGAAAAAAGGAAGAAAACTTGATTAGAATGGATCACGAAGGGGAGATACGAGATGATATGTCTGAAATGGGAATTAGGATCTCATGTACTGTTTCACAAAATACAACTCTCGTTTTTATTTGGGCTTTTCCCAACTTCCTTTCTCAATCTTTTTGTTTGATCATTTTAATGAAAACACTCACTCGAAACTCAAAACTGATCTTGACCAAAAAAAAAAAAAAATTGATAAATTTTCATTGCCAAAAAAACCAAGGGTGATTTGCTATAATACTCTATATAAATAAGTTAAATATTTTTGCACTCCAAAAATTTGAGAATTACTCATATACTCTCATAACATTTTTATAAATCATTTTGTTTTTTTCTTTGTGTAACCAAAAATATATTTACAAAATTGTGATTAATGAACACTATTATATTAACATGTTCGCGATAAAAACTCTATTTGATTAGACGAGCACACCATGATAGATTTTATAAGCTACTTACCATAGTTTAAATTATTGTTGTTTTACTCTAGGTGGTTATTCATTGGTAGAATGAAACGTTGATGTATTGTAGATCTTATAAGTTTCCTTGGTAAAGCTAGTCGTTGCTTACATGTTATCATGGTAGATCTAGTCATTCCTTTATTGTGGGTTAATATTCATGTTTGTTAGAGTGAGATGTAAAGGTATGGTAGAGTTTGTGGCTCTTCATGGTATAGCTTATAAGTTACTTTGGTAGAACAAGTCGTTGCTTTATTCTGGATGACTATTCCAATCTGTAGAGTGAATGGTTGACGTATGGTAGAGTTTGTGGCTCTTCATGGTAGATCTTATATGTTATCTTGGTAGAGCTAGTCGTGGCTTTATTTTAGGTGATTAGTCCTATGTAGTAGAGTGAAGATTTGACGAATGGTAGATCTTATAAGCTACCTTGGTAGAGCTAATCGTTGCTTATAAGTTATCTTGGTGGATTTAGTTATTGCTTTATTGTGGGTTACTATTCATGTTTGGTAGAGTGATATGTAGATGTATGGTAGAGTTTATTGTAGAGCATATAAGCTACTTTGGTAGAGTTATTCTGAGTGATCATTTCTATCTGGTAGAGTGAACGGTTGAAGTATGGTTGAGTTTGTGGCTCTCCATGGTAGATCTTATAAATTACCATGGCAGAGCTAACCATAGCTTTATTTTGGATGATTATTATTGTTTGGTAGAGGGAGATATAAACATATGGAAGAGTTTGTGGCTTTATATGGTAGATCTTTATAAGTTATCCTGTTAGTTTGAACGATTGACGTAATTTAGATTATGGCTCTTTGTGGTAGATTTTATAAGTTACCATGGTATAGCTCATCGTAGCTTTGTGTCTATTCCTGTTTGGTAAAGTGAAAAGTTGATGTACGGTAGAGTTTAATGTGAAGTTTTTGGTAGACTTTGTAGGTTTTTTTTGTCAACCAATATATTAATATAACCAAAGACTTTGTAGTTTTAACCTAGTTTGTCCAAATACCTTCTTCCTCACTAAATGATGGCATTGAAGTCCCATTCATGCTCTACCTCATTTTTGATCTTTCATTTGTGTTTTGAAACTTTTATTGGATCTATGGATCATATATTTAATTGGTAGGAGTTGGAGTTTTGACAAAAATCAATAGTTTTTTTTGGTGGACAAATCTCATGGCTTCAAATCATAGAAGTTGGCTAAGATGTAAGTTATGGTGAATTTCTTAGGATGGTCTATGAAGATTTTGGTTTAAATCAACGGCCTGATGAGGTAAAATCTAGCTACATGTCCAAAATACTCATGCAAACACTTCGATGTTGTGGCTTCATCGAGAATGTGACGATAAAATGTTGGGTAGTAAACTATAAATGGAGAGTACGTTCTTTGCGTGTTTATGATAGTCCAGCTTTCTTTGTCCGGAAATATTATGGAGAACACACTTGTTCCATTACAGAGAGATCCTATCGTGTATTCCAAGCATCTCCCAAAATCCTAGGACGTTTATACATGGACTTCGTAGGTGGTGTTGGCCCCTCTATTCTACTTTTGCATGTGGTTTATTCACTAAACAAACGATATAATATGAAGGTAGAGCTTATGTTATATCATGGTAGAGTTTACATTTAAGGTTGGTAAAGCTTGGTAGAGTTTACATTTAAGGTTAGTAAAACTTGGTAGAGTTTACATCTCTCTTTGGTAAAACTCTTGTATTGATAGGTCGATATTACATTATTTTTGGTATAATTCATTCATAGCATTGTAGAGTATACATTTTAGGTTAATAGAGTTTACATTTTAGATCGGTAGAGCTTACATCTTCTGTGGTAGATTTTGTTTGGGTGATATTGTTTGGTAAAGTTTGGTACAGTACGACAGATTTATGTTTTACCTTGGTAAAGTTTGGTAGACTTTGTTTGACGGTTTTATGTATTACAGTTGAAGTACTATAAGGCACATCGTAGTTTAAAGCAAGCACGAGCGATAGCTACAAACACTTTGGAGAGTAGTTTCGAAGAACTTCCTTCGTATGTGTATATGATTAGAAGAACAAATCCCAAAACTCTTATCAAGCTGGAAGTGGATGGAGATGATAGGTTCGAGTTTCTATTTCTTGCATTTTATGCAAGTATAAGATGTTTTTTGTATATGAGAAATGTTGTTTTGTGGATGCAATGTTTTTAAAGGAAGATATAAATGTACCCTTCTAACTACAACCATGCAAGACGAAAACTTCAACATATTTCTAATGGTTTTCAGTGTAGTTGACACCAAAAATGATAAGTCTTGAGAACGGCTTTTAGACAACTCAACCACATTATCCATGATGATGAAGAACTTGTCATTATTTCAGATAGACATAAATAAATTGGTAAAGCAATAAAGAAAGTGTATTCCCTTTTGGCTTCGAGTATTTGCACCTATCGCTTACGAAAAAACATTTTGCCGAAATTCAGAGGGGGAGAGTCTTTTAAGTTGTTTAAGATAGTTGCACTTGCATATAGGCTAGAAAATTTCAATGCCATATTTGCTCATATTTAGAGATTAGATCCAAGGCTTCATGCATGTGGAGTCCAGTACATTTCCAGGAGGTAGATACAACTTCACCACGTCAAACTTAGTAGAATCAATAAATCATGCCTTATTTGAAGTGAAAAATTTCCTAATTTTGCAGATTATAGATGCCATTACGGCAATGTTAACAAGGAGGTTTGCAAAGAGGAAGATGAAGACAAGTTTAACGACAATGATTCCATCTATAACAATGATAAACTTATAAAGGTACAACATTAGACATGATAGATTATAAGTTATAATTTGGTAGATTTTACAATATAGTTTGGTAGATTTTGGTAAATTTTACGTGGAATAGTTAACATTACATTATGGTTTGGTAGACTTTGGTAGATTTTCAGTTACAATTTGGTAAAGTTTACGATAATAAAATAGAGTTGAAGATATAGCTTTGACAATGTAATTTATATTTCCTAACAGAAAAGAATTGAAGAAGATAAGCAGTATAATGTTCAAGACATAAATGAACATCAAGTTGTTGTTGCAAACTCAGCATCTTCTCATTTGGTAAATTTGACCGAGAAAACTTGTTTTTGCAAGGTTTAATTTGGAAAAATGTCTTGTGTGCATGGTATAACAGTTTTTGAAACATGGCATCATTCAAAGATCAACATTACAACTCCCTAATATTGTACGAGTTACTTGTACAATGCGTACGCCAATCGTGTAATACCAAGGTATGCAACACTTCTTGTCTTCTAGGATGTGAGTAGTAAGGTTTGTAAACCTCCAAATATTTGACACCAACCTGAAGGCCATAGAATTTCTAGATAAAGATTTATTTTGAGTGTTCAATGGAGGCAAAACGTCCAAGAAAAGTTTCTACTTGTTTTAGTTGTAATGAAGTGGGTCATAATGCTCGAACATATAGAGCATATGTACTATCCTAAATTGGTTTTGATTTAGTACATTAAGAGAGACTATTAAACAATACTTTACCATGGTACGATCTAACTCTACCATGCTACCATTGTACTCTACCAAGATATGTATAGCTCTATCAAGCAATATTATAACTTTAGGAAAAGTAAGAGGAAACATTATATACATCAATGACTAGTTTTGTTGAAAACACACTCCAATGATCAACATAAGTATCAGATCAGTTACTTTTGTTAGTTAATGTTGTTGTAGCATTACAAAATAATATATCAATAGGACCATCATCTTAAACAATATTGGTCCTTTTATACAAGAAATCGCAATTGTTGATGCAATCACAAAAAAGGCATTTCAACCAAACTTTACCAAGATACAATCCTAGTTGTCTAATAAACTATACCAGACTCTACCATCTTAATAATAAGTCATATGACGCTGCAATCAGGATGACCTTATCATAGATATCTCCTTGGATCAGTATACAAAATTGTATCTCGTAAGGAAAGCTCCTCCCTCATCTCAAACACGTATTTTATTATATTAAAAGCGATGCATTGGTCCTCAAGTCCCTCAAAAGTGAATCCAATGGCTAAACACTCGACAAACTTCAAAGTGTACACACTTCAGTCACTTAATTATCGTTAATAGGAGTGGATTTCATTATGTATGTAGTGTAAACTGACCTAGTGATGTGCTTATGTATTTTAGCTGGTGAGTACAACTTGATCATTCGAGGAATCATTCTCGCATATGGCCTATATTACATCAACTAAACATAAATAATTTAATGGAAGTGATTAAATCATTTAAGTTTTGTTAGTTAACTTCCATTTAATAAAACAGAAATTTTGCCCCAATTCCAAATGGTTTTGTTTGGTTTTATGTAATCTGAACCGATTTACTCTATTAAAACATAGTTCATTTTCTATATTAAAAGTTTTACTCTTTTAAGAGTATTTGGCGCCAGCTATTAGCAGGGATCATTAGCTGTAGAAGTCCATTCAGATCTTGCAATAACTACACGTCTCACCACCCAAACTTGATTTTCGAGATAGTGCTTTTTCAACTCTCTCAAAATGGAATCTGTAACCCATCTTCTTTATCCAAGGTAGAAATGTTTAAGGACCATAATTCTCATATTCTCTCTTTTTCATAAAAACAATTAATTTTGATTATACATTTAGTAAAAGATTCAACAAATGCTATTTTGAAACTTTCATAGATTTATTTTCATTTGACCCAATTTTTGAAATTTTCATGGATTTGTATTTTTCCCACTCGTCCTTTATGTGAAGCAAACCATAGAGGGACAAAATTTTCCATGAATCCAACTAAAAACGATTAAAGATGACAATACGCCTTTTTTGCCTCAAACCTTAAAAATAGCCAGTTTTCAGTCATTTGCCGCTGTCAGTTCAGCTGTGAGGACGGAACCAAAGACCTAAATTTTGGCAATAATCCCCCATTCACGATCAACTGTTGAAAATAGTTGATTTCTCTTTGGATCATAGTTTTTCAATTGTTGTCATTATAGAATCAACATATTTGACTAAGGAAAATTGCCTTCTTTTTTGGCCGATCAACCACGAGAATCTCCAACTCACTTCTTCCACCAATAAGTATCTCGAGTCTCTGGTGAAATCCTCGTCTTAGTCGTCGTCTTTAAGACACTCTGGTTTGTTGTCTTCCTTTTTGTTGTCCTCTTCTGATTTAGATATACAACCGTCATCAACGGCGTGACTGAATGTCTCTAGTGGAAATTGAAGGAAAACCAAATACGAAAAGTAGACCAAAATTTTTTAAAAAAATCAACAATAAAGAATGAGAAATCGAAATTAAGAAGAAAACAATTTCGAAATCCGGAAATTAGAATTCATGCCATTTAAAATTCAGACCAACAATTTTCAATTTTTGAACGCAAAACTGAGGATTTGAATCAAAATCAACGTAAAATACATGGTTTTATTTAGAAAGATAATGGTTTTGAATGGTGAAAGCAAATTAAAAAAATATAGATTATACAGATTATGTAGATCATATGCAAATCACGCAGATCATGTTAAACATAAAAAATAAAAGTTAAAATGGAATATTTTATTTTTTCCATGGATTTATCAAAAATAAAATGTGATTAAAAAATAAATTCAAAACTAACACAAAATTATTCTAATTTAAAAATTATCAATAAAATCTAAAAATGTTGCAAGTGGCATTTAGTCCAGTGGCAGGTGTAAGTCCACTAAATGGCAGGCGCACTTGCACATCCCGGAATCGAGTCCCGTTGCCTGCATTATGCAGAAACTTTGCTAATGGGCCGGCTAGTTATGGCTCAATATTATTGAAAAAAAAATCTAAAAATGTTCAACACAGTTTTGTTTTCTTCCTATATAAATGTACCACTAATAATATAATATGTAAGTATGAACGTATATATACGTGATTAGTGTGGTTCATACTTGTAAGAACATCTTTCACCACAATATTATTTTAGTATTAAAATTACATTTTTTTGTTTTAGTATTTGGTATAATTTTAACGGCATAATGTTTTTAGTCTCCAACCATGATATTATAAATCACACTAGGAAAAATATTTCTATTATTGTACTACTAAATTAACAATATCTTTAGTTGTTTTGATAAAATTAATATTATTTAATTACACATATGATGATGAAAATTTAAAAGTAAACTAATTTTTTGAAAATAATTTAAACAGAAAGTAAATTATTATTTTGTTAAAATAATTAAACAGTTATTTTGTTTATATAATATAATGAGAAGTAAACAATTTTTTGGCTTTGAAATTTTGTAAGTATGTGTTGGTAAAATATACAATGAACAAGTCTTAAATTGTGTTGGTAAATATAAAATCAAACTCACCATATATATATATATATATATATATATATATGTATATATATATTCACACAAACACATCTTTATTAGACTATGAACAATGGTTCATTTATTCAACATCCTCTTTTTTCTTTTTTTCTACTCCACATCATCTTCCCTTTCTTCCACCTAATCATTCAACACCCTATCAATTTTTCTATCCTTACAATGGTTTGTTTAATAAAATTCAACACTCTACCCCACCATCTTTGTTATATCTATAAATTATTTATCATTAATAAAAACAATAACTAAAACTCAAATTACCCAAATAATAATTAAAAAAATTAAAAATATTTATATCAAAACACAAAATTTTATATATATTTTAATTTTAATAAATATATAAACAACAACACACCACATTTAAAACCACAACAGACAACTAGTTAACACACATAATTTATTTGTTACGAAAAATTCAACCCAGAAAAACAAGAAAGCTCTTAAATATTATATAGAGAATAAAAAATCTCTTTAGTCATGAGACTGTCCGAATCTTGTCCAAATGTGTTTGACTAGATCCGCTTGCAATTTATGATGTACATTTGAATCACGCAACTCAGATCAAGAACGTACATGATTTACAAATGCAAGAAGCACCTCAGTTGAGAATGGTAATGGGGAATTAGACCCACTTGCCTCAGATTGATCATAATCAGTCCAATTTTGAAAATACATATCTCATTCATCCTCAACAATCATATTATGCAATATGATACATGACCTCATGATGGTAGCCAAATCAGTTATGTCCCACATCCGAGCAGGTTCACGAATGATTTTGAATTGAGCCTGCAACACTCCAAATGCACGTTTAATGTCCTTCCGATATGCCTCTTGATAGTGTGCAAATAACTTGTCTTGTTCACTTTGAGGAAGTTTAATTGATTTGATAAATGTTGGATAAGAAGGATAAATACCGTCAGCGAGGTAGTATGCCATATTGTAAGGACGTTGGTTCACAAAAAAATTCACTTTTGGAGTATTTCCTTGTTCAACATCATCAAAAACTGGAGAACGGTCTAGAACATTTATGTCGTTCAATATGCCAGGACATCCAAAAAAGGCATGCCATATCCATAGATCATAAGATGCAACTTCTTCAAGAATAACAGTGGTGGTTCCCTTATCTCCTCGTGTAAATTGACTTTCCCACGCAGTAGAACAATTTTTCCATTCCCAGTGCATGCAATCATTACTTCCAATCATCTCAGGAAACCCTCGCATTTCACCAACATGTAAAATTATTTGTAGGTCATCTTGAGTTGGAGCTCTCAGATACACTTGCTCATACAGTTGTATGATTCCTTTACAAAACCTACGTAAACACTCTAATGTTGTAGTACCTCCTATTTTGATGTATTCATCAACGGCATCATCCGCCACACCGTATGCTAACATTCGCATGGCTGTGATACATTTTGCTAATAGAGATATACCTTCCTTTTTGGCTGCGTCAAATCGTTAAGTGAAGTAGTTGTCAGTGCTTGATAGATCATCAACAATCCGAAGAAAAACATGCTTTCGCATCCGGAATCGCCGACGAAACATTGTGTCGTCATATTAGGTCGATTGGAAAAGTAGTCATCAATCAATCTTTGATTTGCATCTGCGTGATCTCTCTTAACGTATTTTCTCTTGCTACGAGGTGTGTAGTCCTCCTCTATTTTTTACGACGCTCCCTAAACTGGTTGATAATAAACTTCTCTTTAATTTTAGACTGTTTCTTGTAAGCTTCAATATCAAATGGAAATTCTGATGAGTCCATTGATTTTTTTAGTATGATGAGATTTTTGGTATTGATACATTAATGGAAAAATATGCTATCATTTATAAGAAAATGAGTGGTTGAAATCACAGGATTCCAACCAAACATTACATTATACATTAATTGATAAAAATTATATTTTTCACTAAAAGTCGTATGTTATGGTCTTTTGTCAAAAAAGTCAAAGATTACCGAAAAGAAAATATTATTGATACAAAAATTATCATGACACATTATTAAAGCAGAATTGACAAAACACATAGAGAATATTATTTTAATTATTTTTAATGGAAACAAATATGATTTTTCAAGTAGAAAACAACAAACATGAATTATTAAAGCATGAAACAGATACACAAATTATTAAAGTAAGAAACATAAACAGATACACACATTATTAAAAACAATGACAAAATGCACACGCATTATTAAAGTAAACATGACAAACAACATTATTGAAATTACCAACTCACTTGAAAACAATCAATTGCCAAACAGATCATT
>OVBA01000072.1:0-109752 GCA_900406435.1 Lepidium aucheri | reverse complement strand
TATATATATATATATATAAAATAAAGAGAAAACAAACAAGGTCCAAAATATTGGGTAACCAAAAATGGCGAGATTTTTTGCTAATACGAGTACAAGCTCCAACCTTTACCTCCATAGCTGCCGTCAAAATCACTCTTTTCTATCTCCGTCACCGTCGTTTCGTCTTCATCCTCAGACCCTTTTCTTTGCTAAGACTCTATACCGTTTACGACGCATCGCCGTTGCTCCTCTTGGCCCTCCAAAGCCGCCTAGTCCCGACCCTCCTCCGCGTAAAAACACGACTGAGCAAACAAGTTCGTTTTAAATTTCAACTCTTGATTTCAGCTTTTGCTTGTTTATACCATTCCAACTTCGATGGGACTGCATTAGGAATTCGAATTGGGAAATGCAATTTTGTTGTTAGTATTGATTCGTAGACATAGCAATCATCGAATTCCTGGAGAATAATTAGGGTTTATGCCTAAAGTTTTGATTTTGTGACAATTTATGGAGTTCCACGGTTAAGCTTAGGGATTTAGAAGTCTTTAAGTACACAAGCATGATTGGTCTTTAGCTGCATAAACGGCAAGTGAGCCAATTACGAAAACCATCTTTGTAAAGTCTTGGAAACAATCATTTGGTTTCATATCTACTTTGATTGACTTAGAAAGTTTAAATCTCTGTTTCTTTGTAGGTCTTGTGGGAGTAGCATCAATGGTTAAAGATCGTGTTAAGATATTTCTTGCAGTACTAATTTGGATGTCTCTATTCTTCTGGGCTTCAGCACTAGAAGGAAGAGATAAAGGTAATGGTAAAGGCAAGAATCGTTCACGTTTCAAATAGTACAGATGATGATGATGAAGGGTCCTCTGCACATAATGTAGCATAAAATCTGTGTAACACTACAGTTTATACTAGAAACTAGCTTTGTCATTACCAGTTTTCTTGCTACTTCTATAGGAATTGGCATTTGAATCAGAATGTCATGTTAAATGCTCTTGGAATGATGTTTCAGACTGTAGATGTGTATATAGTGTACTTGAATCAGCCAAACGGTGAATTGACACCATTCATTGACTGAATTTGTTGTATAAATGAGCCCTTTAATCATGCATTGATACTCCTAATAATATTGAAATAAATGGATTTAGGTATTTTTTCAAAACACAGATTTTATGCTATATTTTCCAAATAATTTGCCATATCTTTGAGATGTTCACACACAATAAAGAAAGTGTTACATTTGAAATATGTTTCTTAAAAAATTCCAAAAGTTGTTGACAGTCTTTAAATTGCAGATTCACCAAGATGATTAAGAAAGTTTGATTAGTTGTCATAACTTATATGAGTCATAAGTCATCAATAGAGCATGAAAAGGAAAGCTTTTAAAATTCATAAAAGCAATGAGAACTTATTAATTTAATCCTTGATATGCACCATCATTTTCACTAATATATTAGTCTTTATAAAGCTTATTGTTTCAAATTAAGACAGCTAAACACAACCTAAACCACGTTCAAAGTGTTTAAACACAAGACTTATTTTAAGAAAATTGTATATCTTCTACAAGAAGTAAAATCCATTCTCTCATTAAATACAATAAGAGTTTCTGTTTTTTTGCTTCACTGTTACATTCTCTGCATAGAATAGGCGTTACCTTTGCCTCTCTTTTTCTCCCAATATCTCTCTCTGCAGTAAGCAACAACGAGGAAGAGACTAGAAGCAAACAGAGCTGAAAATAAGAGATTTCAGTTCCAGGATTGTTCAAAAATGCACCTTTTTAGTTGCTTTTGCTGTGGAAAACGATTTGATCGGTACGTATGCATTTTATCTTCATTCATGTTGATTGATTTGTTGGTTTATGGGTTCCTTCTGATTACTCCATGGATGGTTGAACATATGTGCCAGACAGCCAGATAATGATCAAATATCTGTTTTTAGTGTAAAGTTTGTTCTATAGTGTTGGATAAACCTAAGAAGAAGAAAGTGAGTTTGATTTGTTTTGGTTTCACAGGAAGAAGAAGGTGAAACTGGAGAGGCTACCATGGGGACCATGTAGGATTTTTACACTGAATGAACTTCACGCAGCCACAAACAGTTTTAATTACGATAATAAGCTCGGTGATGGTCGATTTGGCAGTGTTTATTGGGGACAGCTACCTGATGGATCTCAAGTAATTCTCTTATAACTGTTCTAAGTTGGTAGAATCTCAGTTTGTAGATTTGGTCTCTTCGATCTTTATTTGTAATGAGATATTGTTGGTGTCTGTAGATAGCAGTCAAGAGATCGAAGGCATGGAGTTACAGAGAAAAGGGAGGTTTTGGTGGAGACGTATGCAGTCTTGCTGGTATTCGCCACAAGAATCTTTCGATTATACATGGTTATTGTATTGAAGGACAAGAACGACTCATTGTATATGAGTACATGCCAAATTTGAGCTTAGATTCACATCTTCATGGTCAACATTCATCTGAGTCTCTTCTTGACTGGACCAGGCGGATGAATATCGCAGTAACCTCTGCTCAGGCGATTGCGTAAGTCTTTAGGATCAAGATAGGTTATAATTGGAGATATGTAACGTTTAACTGATATATGCATTTGTTTATACATGTATACAGTTACTTACACTATTCTGCAACACCCCCAATGGTCCATGGAAATGTGAAAGCAAGCAATGTGCTGCTAGATACTGAGTTTGAAGTTCGGGTTACAAGTTTCGGATATGGTAAACTGATGCCAGAAGTTGAAGACGATGAAGCTAACAATATTATCAGGGATAATAACGGTGGTTATCTCTCACCAGAATGTATCGAATCAGGACGAGAATCAGACATGGGAGATGTGTATAGTTTCGGTGTTGTGTTGCTGGAGCTTGTAACTGGTAAGAGACCTATAGAAAAGATAAACGCAACAACAAAACAGAGTATTGTGGAATGGGTTTTACCTCTTGTGTATGAAAGGAAGTTTAGTGAAATTGTGGATAAAAGGCTGGATGGGAAGTGTGTGGAAGAGGAGCTGAAAAAGGTGGTTTTAGTTGGGCTTATGTGTGCTCAGACTGAGCCAGATGATAGACCAACAATGCCTGAAGTGGTGGAGATGCTAATGATTGAATCAGAGGAGGAAATGGCTAAGCTTGAAGCTCTTCCACTCTTCAATGGTAACAACGGAGGGGAAGTTATAGATAAAAGCTAAGAGCTCATTTTGGAAGAGAAAGATCATCAAAGACTGAAACAATTCTGGATGTTTTTAGGAGAGTGAAGCTGGTTTATAAGTTTAGTGTGTTTTGTTTTTGATTAAACATTTGATTTTTTTTATCATTGATGCTTGAGAGTTTGTAAGATATTGTAACGCTTGTACAAAGTTGGTCTTAATAGAAAGGTCTTTCTGATAAAAGCAAACTAAAACATTTGATCACATGATAAACATTTTGAGTTACACTTGATGAAGATTCAGTTGGACCCTGGATCCAGAACAGGAAGACGACAATGCAAACTGATTGATTTATCGGTTTGTCGAGTCCCCGGGACCATGAACTGGAAGATCACTGTCAAGCAAGCACCTTGAGGAGCAATCCCATAGAAAGCTGAATCTGGTTTGGTTAAGTGACATTGAAGGCTCTTTGAAAAGTGCTTTACACTTACTTGCACACACTGAGCATCTCCTCTAGCAATAGCTCTCTCTGAACGAGCCTGTGCACTTAAGTTCCTATCCTCAACTGGAGCTGGAGATTTCTCGCCAATAACCGTAAGCCGCTGGAACTCAGTGCCAAGCCTGATCAAGGTCGTTGAGATTTGCACTTGCAGATCACCGTGCTTGCTTATCGTAACATTAAGAACATCTCCAACATGTTTCATATGATCCACAAAGTTCTGTAACTGATTCGGGTCTTGGACTTGGACAAGAGTCGGAGGCAGATCTTGAGCCGAGTCAAGAGCGGTCTGCAGCTCAAGAATTTGAGACCGAGACAGCGGTTTTGTGATGGGAACATCTTGAATGACTGCAGATTTGTATCCCTTGGTTTCAAATGTTAGGAATGGCATCGGTTGTGAACAGTTTGGAGGCAGCTTTTTCACTAGTTTGATCTGCAATCTGTTTGAAGCTAGTCCACCGCTGAACTCAGTACAAATGCTGACACTACTCTTCACCGCTCTGTACAGAAGAGAAACGTCTAAGGAAAAGGCAATACGGTCTTCATTCTGACTCGATATACGATAGTCATCAAAGAGAACATCTTTGCGGAACTGAGCAATGCATTGAACTCCATCACCGTTCAGAAGATTATGGAGGAAAAACAAGTGTTCTTTAGTGAGGAGAAGATGACAATTCTTCCCCATTTTTTCAAGTGCTGGAAGAAACCTCTTTTCTAACAGGTACACACCATTTTCAGTCAGAAACGCCTTAAACTTCATCTCAGCAGAGATTCACTGTTACAGAGAAACAAAACAAGCGTTCAATCTTATACATACTGCAAGTATTCATCTAATTTTATGCACAAAGGCAATAGACTGTAGAAAAAAAATTAGGTTAAAGCGAATTTTCAAAAGTACCAGCCCAGATTCGATACAACATTGCTACTAAAATTAAGCTAAAATTCGAAGGCAAGCTAAGCTAAATTTTCCATTGCAATCAAGTTTCCTTAAAGCGTTTGCAATGACCAAATCAAACGATTATCACCGGAGATTCCATCAATGAAACGACAAAACAATGAACAGTTTCCATACAATGTGTAGAACTGCGAATCCTTAAGGATCGCTTACACAGTAAAATGAAAGAATTCATAAAACTCATCGGAATCTACAGTTCGTAAGCTCCGGATTCGTTCGAAGCGGAAGAGTGATTGATTGTGTTAAAGATGACAGATTCAGAGAATTTTAGGACTACGAAAAAAATCTGAATTTTGCGCCAAAACAACTCTGAAGGGACTGAAGTGGGAATCGTCAGGTTTAAAAGAGAAAAAGAACGTCAGGCCCATTAGTGTCATAAGTAGCCCAGTTTAAGGGCCCATTAGTATCATAATTTTCTATGTTCAAGGGCCCATTAGTATCATAAGTCTGTCAACAATGTTAACCAATCTGCATATTTGCATTAAATTTGGCTACATTCATCTTTATTATCAGAGGTATTTGTCAAAAACATAAGTTATTACATCAGACAAAACTAAGAATATCTTTTATATACAAATATAGTTTATGAAATCCTTGTATAAACACTACTCTTGTTTTTCTTCTACACTATGAACTCTGTCTAAAGACTGTTGAAGAACTTGCATTGCCACTTTATAATGATCCAAAGAAACAGCTCCTTCTTCAACTACCTGAAGAGCGTTTTTATACAACTGATCAAACCACTGAACCCGGTCCATGCCATCAACAAATCCGGTCAAGCCATTATCAGCTACATGGACTCGTTTGTAGTCTTTTCTCCAACGTGGTAGAATATACCTCAAAGGGATTTCTTCAACGCCATTGAAATTAAGAACACATAGAGCATGTCTGCATAAGTATCCATAGAAGTTGAAGCAGCTACAAATGCACCTTACTTCACCGACTGATCTGTTGTAAAGAATCTCGAAATCACGGATTTCTCTTCTGTTGGATTCGCCTTGGACCCGTTCTTTCACAAGGAATATCACAAAGGGACCATCGACATGGACCTGTGTCGTGCTGAAACATGAGTACATTTCTTCTACCTCTACTTGGAATTTCTTGAACATACTTCTCGTGTAGATTCTATAAAGCTGTGTCTCGAAAGAACACTTTGTTTTAAGCTCCGCGGTGTTTAAGTTGAGAGACTCTATGTCCCCAAGAGTTTCTTCCTTGTGCTTCTTCTGAAGAGCTAGCTCATACTTATCGAGAAACTCCTTCAATGGTGTTTGTTTGTGAACATACTTCTCAAAAAACGGATTAAAGGTTTCTCCAGGGCGAGCAGCAGCCATTCCTGCGAAAAATGTGTCTTTGAGATAAACTGGTGCCCATTTGACTCGCTCTTCATACAAGGAACGGAGCCATTCATTGTCAATAACGCCAAAATTGTGAACCATGAACCCCCAAGCTGCTTCAAACTCAACAACTTTTAAGGTTTCATAAACTGCTTTTGTAAATGCCTTCCTCACGCCATCATAGTTATTCAACCCTCCGAGTTTCTCTGGAATTTTCTTCATTATATGTGTCAGACTGAATCTGTGATGAGATCTTGGGAACACTTGCGAAATAGCAGCCTCCAAAGGCTTGCATCTGTCTGTGACAATGGTTTGAGGAGTACATTTCATGAGACCATGCCATACTTTGAGCATCCAATGGTAAGATTCCATTGTCTCTCCAGCAAGAAGACCACAACTAAGCAATGTAGTTTGCCCATGGTGATTCATTCCAGTACACGTCACCAGTGGAATCTCAAATTTTCCAGATATATAAGAATTGTCAATGAAGATGACATCGCCAAAGTAGCTGCAAGAAACTTTAGAGAAAGCATCTGCCCAGAATACATTCCTTAGTTGGCCTCCATCGTTTACATCCATCAGGTAAAAAAAGTTTGGATTTGTCAATTGCATACGGCAAAAGTAGTTGTAGATGGCTGCAGAATCTCCTCTCTTAAGATTCAGCAGATCAGGCGGACCGAGGGAACTCTGAAACTGTTTTTTCAGGGTCGAATTTGGGTTCACGTTGTCCCCAGTATCCATAACATGTGCCCGGTACAGCTTAATCGTCTTAGCATCCGAAACTGGCCTAGATAAAGACTTCCTCTTGGTTACAGTGCCTATACTTTTAACAGATTTGTATATCTTGGAACCGAGCACATGGTTATGATCAAGTGTAACTTCAAGTACCCGCCACCTCTTAGAGTCAACCTGTCTCATTCTTATCATTGCAGGGCAACCAGTTCGAGTTTCCTTTCTCACACGATTCACATCGTTAATCCTTTTAAAACCTTGGCTACTACAGCAAAGCACCGCACCATATTTCTCTTTGCTCCGTCGCTTGAACCATGAATTCTTCACTCTTACTCGAAATCCAACTTCTGTAGCATAACAGTTATAATAGTTATAAGCATCATCATATGACTCAAACTCCATTCCAACCGCCGGGTCTTCAAATTCTTTTCTATCAACAAGTAAACCACCCTGTTCATCAAACTCTCCTGTTACTTCTTCTTCGCTCTTTCTTTGTTGATTTTGACTAAATCCAATATCAATCTCATGCTCACCACTACAAACCAAAGCTTCTCCTATCCGTGAGGTGCATCCACCATCTGACATTGGATCATCTCTTTCACGATTCTCCTCGGTTTGTAAATACTCAGATGCTTGTACCTACAATACACCATAGATCCGTGAAGATCAACGCTAAAACTATGTAAACAAGCAACCCCAAAATTTGATATAAGCTACTAACTTTACCAGTTTTAACAAAACCATAATCAACCCAATGAACTAGCATAATCCTCACAAAAATCAAACTTCCAAAAGCAAGAGCTTAAGCGAATCGATCCACAATCTTCACAAAAAGATTTCAGAAATATAAAAGAGGGGTTTTTGAGTCGTTAAACACCTACATCTTCATCAACAGACTCACTTCTCTCCATTAAAGCTTTGATTCCTCTTCTAAGAGACACTTGGCTTTATCCAATTGACCGAGAACACTCGCGAAATTGATCGGTCCGGGATGGATCCAGTCGGGTTTAGCACGGAAGATCCGACCCGAGAGAGTGATTTTGCGCGGGTATTGACCTTTTAAGCAGTTAAGGTAGTTTAGCTTCGTCTTCTGACAGTGAAGGTCTTTTGGGGCTCGACTGGTGACTCTAGCATTTTCACCTACATTAGACACCTTAGGGTTTCACAACTTCAACGCACGTGCCAAAAACAAACGACGTCGTTTTCTTCATACTTACATATAAAACCCTATACTTCTATTAAATATCATAAAAGACCCAAATGTTTTCACAATCGGAATTAAGCTCATAAGATTATATACATATATAAATTGAGGAAATACGATTTCACCATACTAATCGAAAATGTCGTTGCTCTCTCCTCTTCCTCTGCTCCACTCATTCTCCTCCACTGTCACGACAAAATCCACCGTCTCTAGAATCAGTGCCTCGCCGTCGAAATTCCGCTTCTCCGTCGTCAAAGCGACGTCAGATAACGGAAATAACGGTGGTGGTGGAAATGAGGAGGATCCATCTTTTAATCCTTTTGGCTTTGTAACAGACAATCCATCTAGCCGGGCCGCTATTCAGCTACCGGAATCTCCGGCGGAAGACGGAAACGTCGGTCAAATGCTCTACGTGAGTTCACATTATCTTCTATTTCAAATTCGTAGTTTGTTACTGAGAATTGAGACTAGCTTACACCAAGAGACGAAAACTTTCACATTTGCTTATATTGATTTTAAATTGCACCTATGATCATGGAGTTTTCTGTTTTTGTGTTGATTATTATGATGCATTTGAGTTGTTTTGTGGTTCTAGAGGACTGAAGATAAAGGAAAAGAATTTGGTTCGACTATCAAATGCGGGAAGCTTAGATGGTTTGTTAGAGAAACAGGTAAATTCATAACCTTTGTGTTTCTTCTTGCTTCAACAACAGTTTTGATCACTGATTATCTTTCTTTCTTTCTCATGCAGGATCAAAGGAGAGTCGTCGAGGGACCATTGTCTTTCTTCATGGAGCTCCAACTCAGTCTTTTAGTTACCGGACCGTCATGTCTCAGGTGCTACAATGATGTTGAATCATCTTCCCTATATGTGGTTTTTCCGGATTTGTTTATACTATGTAGTTGATTTTTGAGTATGCATTTGAATCTTGTATGGTTCTTTTTATGTTTCTGAACAATGTAATAGATGTCAGATACTGGATTTCATTGTTATGCACCTGACTGGATAGGATTTGGATTCAGTGACAAGCCGCAGCCAGGATATGGGTTTAATTACACAGGTTTGTCGATATTACATTTAATAGTTTTTATAAGTATAATTGGTTGTGTGTTCTAATAAGTGATTTACACTTCTCAGAAAAGGAGTACCACGAGGCCTTTGATAAACTGCTCGAGGTGCTGGAAGTCAAGTCTCCTTTCTTTCTTGTTGTTCAGGTTCTGATGCGTGTGCTACTCCCATTTCTGTATATGTTATATAAACGATTCTTCAAGACTGAACATTATATCTCATGTCTGCATTTGTTGTTTCCTAAGGGATTTCTTGTAGGTTCATATGGTTTAACATGGGCATTGAAAAACTTCCGCAAAATTGAGAAAATTGCTATCCTTAACACTCCACTGACTGTTTCATCCCCACTTCCTGGATTATTTAAACAACTGAGGTTAAACTTTTTTGCCATTTTGACCACTCTAAATACTTGTAGTTCTTTATGGAAGCATCAGCCTCGTGGCTTGGTTATCTATATGTATCTCTTGGCTTACCTCGTGCTACAAGTAGAATTCTCTGTTTTCTACATCTAACGGACATTATTCCTTCTCACAATTGTACTTGTGTGTCGGTTTCATCTGATGCAGAATTCCTCTCTTTGGTGAATTCACCTGCCAAAATGCCATCTTGGCCGAGCGGTTCATTGAAGGAGGTAGCCCGTATGTATCAACTTAATCATTATCTTCATGTGGAGTGTATATGGTTATCTATATTTCAGTAATAAAGAAAGAGATATTAGATAATACTGGCTATATGATGCATGTGCTTAGTGATATTGATAGAGGCTCTACTCTATATCTGTTTTGATAGCTACGTCCTGAAGAATGACAAAGCTGATGTCTATCGTCTACCATACCTGTCAAGCGGAGGACCTGGGTTTGGTACGTTTCTTATGAGCTTGATAGACCTTATTCAAAACTGTTTTGTTTAAGAGACTTCTCATCGCAAGATTCTGATATATATTAGCCTTACTTGAGACTGCAAAAAAGATCAACTTTGGAGATACATTGAGTCAAATTTCAAGTGGGTTTTCATCGGGCAGGTACATGCATTTTCTCAGCCTTTTCCAAATTCCCATCTCTATGTATAGGCCCAGTACTTTTCTGAGGTTTGGTTCCTTCACAGCTGGAACAAACCCGTGCTTCTAGCTTGGGGTATAGCTGATAAATACCTGCCTCAGTCTATAGCAGAGGAATTTGAGAAACAAAATCCAGAAAATGTCAAGCTTAGACTCATTGAAGGTGCTGGTCATTTGCCTCAGGAAGACTGGTAAGTGGATACACAATACCACTGTGTTTCATTTTGTCTGAATCTCTCTGAATTTTGAACTTTGTATACAGGCCAGAGAAAGTAGTTGCTGCCCTCCAAGCATTTTTCTGACTTCCGCATTCAGCAAACAGGAAAGAGGTAATCACAAAGCCTTATCATAGCCAAAAAAAATAACAACCGATAGTAGCAGCATCTCAGAGACTAAGACATCCCATATTTCCAACATACTTTCTTACAAAAAATGGGAAACCCTGTGGAAAAAAACAACATTTACGTCCCTTTGGCATTTTTACCAGCTTGACTACTAGCTTTCTCTTCTCACTATGCTCATCTCACCATCAGCATCATTATCCTCATCGTCACTCTTCTGTATTTCTCTTTGATGCAGGCTTCTTTCCACGACCACCCTTTGGTTTCTGTCCTTTTCTCGCCTTAGCAATATCATCTTCTTTCTCAGATTCTTCTTCATCTTCTTTGGATAAAACACCTATATTACCTGGCCTAACCTTGGCTGCTTTCTCTGCGTCTTTCCCAGAGAGTTTCTGCAGCTCCGGGACATAAGCTGTTGTCTACAAAAGAAAAACAACCAGTCACCCTCAAAATAAAATTATGTAGTAATGCATACATTCATACTTACCCTTCCACCAGCAGTAATGAAGTCAATCTTCTTCCTTGCAATAACCAAACCACACTTCATTCCCAACCACTTTCACCAGATAGATATATCACAATTTACTCTTTATGACATTTAAGCCATCATTATGAAATGTGAGCTTGAGGAAGAAAATTTTGATAGCCACTGTCCTTGACGCAGCCGCCTATGTCCAAACACAGCCACACTTAGACGTAGGAATACCTGGAGACGGATTGGTCAACTGAGAACAACCTTACTACAAGGTTTTCCAGATTAGTTCCCTTTCCGCGAGCAAACTGGACGCTTCAGCCAGAACATCAATCAAGACATGTGGTCTCCTAGATCTCTTGACTGATGTTGTGGCTGAAGTGTCCGGTTCTGTCGAGAAAAAGGAACCAATCCAGAAAACCCTGCAGAAATGTTCTTCTCAGTTGACAAATCTGCCTTCGGGTAGTCCGAAGTCTAATTGTCCCATATGTGGAAAGAATTCAATTCTCTGAAGGCTGTGTTTGGACATATGCGACTGCACAAGGACTGTGGCTATCAAAGTTTTCTTCCTCTGCTGACATTTCAGAAACAAGATCTTCAACTAGAATCTCAACTACAGTTGGAGGTTGCAAGAGCAACAGATCAAACACTTGCAAGAGTTTTGAGTGTGAAATTTGGGATGTGAACCATCAACCAAAGCCTTCCTGGCTTCTTTTCCCTGGCATGAAAAATCCAGTTACTACGCAAATGACTACTGTCTGCATCAACTTCCACAGCTTTTTCTATCACCTGCATAGATGGTGGGAAAGGTCTACCATTAACTTTCCCCAGTTTATCCCCCACCGAAAATGAAATAACTCTTCAACAGGAAACTCTTTGCTATCAGCACTGACTTCAACTGCGTGTTGAATGACCTACAAATGCAGGATTTTTCTCTCTCTCGGAATCACAATACACAATGCATCATCCTATATATTAACAGAGCTGTGTTATTCTCATGTTTTGTAGGTAAATGTCTTTGGCGGGTTTTAGAAACTAGCATTACCTCTTTGATAGATGTGTACAAAGCTTCACACTGCTCTTTGGAGAGGCTAGAAGCAGTCTGCAATGGGTGGATTCTAGCCTGCGCAATAAGACAGGGAAGAATTAATCCTACAGCATGTATTCTAGTTGTCAAATGTACAGATATGGAAACAAAAATGAATATTTTGTGAATCGAATGAGTTGTTACATAAATAATTCACTTGGTCTCAAGTTCTTTAGAGCTCAAAGCTCAAATACTTGGTAAAGCACTTCATAAGCAATCCAGTTCCTAATACCAGAAATAACATTGAATTCCGAACCTGTCAAGTAGCTAGGAGAGCTTTTTATGGTTATTTTCTTTTTAACTAAGCTTTCTCCAAATGGTTATCAACAAAAAAAACCTCACTTCCAAATAAAATTGAAACAAATAATAAAATTCAAATTCAAATCTCTTATAAAAAATCTAAGATAATATAATAAACCCTGATTAGTCGGTGAAATAATTGGATTGAGATAAAATATACGAGAAATGTTTATCTTTATTTGATTTTGGTATGAACCATAACAATATCTTAAGGTCTTATATAGCAGTGATAATTAAGTATATATATTAAAAGTTATTCATATGGTACAAATTATGTATGTATAGAGAAAGCCCATAAATTAAAAGTTGTCAGTGTGGTACAAACACATGTAGTTCATAACAAAATCTATTTTCAAAACTTCAATATCTTATATATATAATTTTGAAATATCTAATGTATATGACTGTAAAAAGTTATAAATTTTGTGTATTATTTTTGATATTGTGAAATTGACTTACATTTTTTGAAAATATAGATAAAGTAGCAAAAAATTGTGAATTGGAAGGGTTTTTTGGCAGAACACCTTAGAAATTGCTTTACAAAATTTTAACCTTCACTTCTAAATAATGCTCAATAAGAGAAAAAGGAATAAAAGCATCCACTTCCAAAAAAAAAATTGAAAATACTAACAAGATTAATATTCAAATCTGTTATTAAAAAATAAACAAAAAATAAAATAAAAGATATATATATATATAAAGAGTAAAAGTAAAAAAAAAACAAGATAGTAGAATAAAACCTGATTGGCCGATGAGATGTTTGGATTGAGATAAGATATCACGAATATGCTTATCTTTATTTGATTTTGGTGTGAATCAAAACTATAGCGTAAGGCTCTATATAGTAGCGATGAAGAGATCTATAAATAGTAAATTATCGATGTGGTACAAATTATGTATGTAAGAAGAGGTCCATAAATAAAAAGTTGTCGATGTGGTACACATTATATATATACGAAGAAGTCTATAAATGAAAAGTTGTCGATGTGGTACAAATTATGTATATATGAAGAAGTCCATCAATGAAAAGTTGTCGATGTTGATGTGGTACAAATTATATACGACAACACGTATCGTTCATAAAATATCTGTATTTAAAAATTTGAATATGAATGTATATATTTTTTAAAAATTGAATATCTAATGTATATGATAGTAAAAAAAAACAAAAAATTTGTGTATTATTTTTGATATTGTAAAATTGACTTGCATATTTCGAGTGGGTTTTCATCTGGCAGGTACATGCATTTTCTCAGCCTGTTCGCAGATTCCCATCTCTATGTATAGGCCCAGTACTTAGTACTTTTCTGAGGTTTGGTTCCTTCACTGTTGGAATAAACCTGTGCTTGTAGCTTGAGAGTAGCTTAAGACTCATTGAAGGTGCTGGTCATTTGCCTCAGGAAGACTGGTAAGTGGATACACAATACCACTCTGTTTCATTTCGTCTGAATCTCTCTGAATTTTGAACTTTGTATACAGGCCAGAGAAAGTAGTTGCTGCCCTCCAAAGCATTTTTCTGACTTCCGAATTCAGCAAACAGGAAAGAGGTAATCACAAAGCCTTATCATAGCCAAAAAAAAACATAACAACCGATAGTAGCAGCATCATAGAGACTAAGACATCCCATATTTCAAACATTCTTTTTAACAAAAAAATGGGAAAATTATAGCTGCCATGTGGAAAGAACAACCATCTTTGAGCCGTTAGGTTCTCAACTTTTACGTCCCTTTGGCTTTTTACCAGCTTGACCAGTAGCTTTCTCTTCAGGTTTTCTCTTTATCGCAGGCTTTGTTCCACGGCCTCTTGGTTTCGCAACTTTCTCTTCAGCCTCGCTATCATCTCCATCATCAGCATCAGTATCCTCATTGTCACTATCTTCTGTATTTCTCTTTGATGCAGGCTTCTTACCACGACCTCCCTTTGGTTTCTGTCCTTTTTTCGGCTTAGCAATATCATCTTCTTTCTCGGATTCTTCTTCAGCTCCATCATCTTCTTTGGATTTTACACCTCTTTTACCTGGCTTAACCTTGGCTGCTTTCTCTGCGTCTTTCCCAGAGAGTTTCTGCAGCTCTGGGACATAAGCTGTTGTCTACAAAAGAATAACAACCAAACACACAAACTTTTGTTTTGACTACATGAACAAATCACCCTCAAAATAAAATTATGTAGTAATGCGTACATATATACTTACCCTTCCACCAGCAGTAATGAAGTCAATCTTCTTCCCTGCAATAACCAAACCAGACTTCATTCCCAACCACTTAACCAGATAGATATATCACAATTTACTCTTATGATATTTAAGATAATTATGAGATTTCAGCTTGAGGAAGAAAATCTTGATAGCCACTGTCCATTCTGCAGCCGCCTATGTCCAAACACAGCCTTAGAAATGAATACTTTCCCACAAACGGGACACTTAGTTTCGGAGTACCTGGATGCGGATTGGTCGAGTGAGAAGAACCCTTTTTACAAGGTTTCTTGATTCAGTTCCCTTTGCTTGACGAAAACTGACACTCAGCCAGAGCATCAGTCAAGACACCTGGTCTCCTAGATCTCTTGGCTGATGCTCTGGCTGAAGCGTCTGGTTCAGTCAAGTAAAGGGAACCGATCAAGAAACCTTGTAAGAAAGTTCTTCTCAGTTGACCAATCCGCCTCCAGGTACTCAAGACTGTGTTTGGACATAAGCGGCTGCACAAGGACCGTGGCTATCAAGGTTCTCTGCTGACATTTCAGAAACAAGATCTTCAACCAGAATCTCAACAACAGTTGGAGGTTGCAAGAGCAACAGATCAAACACTTGCAAGAGTTTTGAGTGTGAAATTTGGGATGCGAACCATCAACAAAAGCCTTTCCTGGCTTCTTTTCCCTAGAATGAAAAATCCAGTTACTAGGCAACTGACTACTGTCTGCATCAACTTCTACAGCTTTTTCTATCACCTGCAAAAATCCAACTTTTGCTTCATCAAAATTATACATAGATGGTGGGAAAGGCCTACCATTAACGTTTCCTGGTTTTTTCCCCCACCGAAAATGAAATAACCATTCAACAGGAAACTCTTTGCTATCAGCACTGACTTGAACCGCATGTTGTATGACCTACAAATGCCGTTTTTTCTCTCTCTCTAAATCACAATACCCAATGCATCATCCATATAGATATCTAACAAAGCCTTTGTTGTTCGCATGTCTTGTAGATAAAGTTTTTGGTGAGTTTCCAAGAGTCTTACCTCTTTGATGGATGTGTGCAAAGCTTCACACTGCTCTTTGGAGAGGCTAGAAGCAGTCTGCAACGGGTGGATTCTAGCCTGAGCAAAAAGACGAAGAATTAATCCTACACCATGTATTCTAGTTGTCAGATGTACAAATATGGAAACAATTGTGAATCAAATGAGTTGTTACATAAATAATTCACTTAATCTCAAGTTCTTTAGAGCTCAAAGCTCACTTACTTGGTAAAGCACTTCATCGGCAATCCAGTTCCCAATACCAGAAATAAAACCCTGCAAAATGGAAGTAATACATAATCCATTAAATGCACATTGTTTCTTAAATAAAGAAGAGGAAGAAAACTACAATCAAAGCTCTGCAATGAAAAAGAAGATAATTTTGAGTGATTGCAGATTTTGAAATGTCATATAGCCAATTATTATTACGATAAGCTTAAAGGAGAAGGTGCTGAAATTGCATATTAAACTCTGAACCTGATCAAGTAGGAGAGGTTTTATGGTTATTTTCTTTTTAGATAAGCTTTCTGCAAATTCCTCAACTGTCATGGGCTCCAACAATGCATCAGGACCAAGCTCGGATATTGGACGTACAGAAGCCGGCTGTGATAGCAAACATCAATTAAACAGGCACAAAATAATTACAGAGAAGCTAATACTAAAGAAAAGCAACGTAGAGTTATGTATCTATACATTTTCTAGAAGTCGAACTTTGGCAAATCTCCTCTTGTCAGTAAATGAAAGCTCCAGACCATCATCAAGCTGTATACAAACGTAATTCATTGTAATCAAAGCACATTATGCGGTCAGTGATCAGTTTAAAAAGAAATCATACAAATTTCTTAACCTCGACGAAGAACTTTGAATACTTTGATGGCCACTCCTCTGAATCCTTTACAGCAGATCTATACAAACAATGCTAATAGAAATCAATCTTGTTCTATGAATCTTATACTCAACAAAGCATATGTAAAAATGATACTCCATAAACCTCACCTCTTGTACTTAGTAACTGCAACGCCTTTGATATAAATAGCACCAGCCATACCTGAAAACAAACACATCAATCAAAATTATATAAATCGTAAAAAACAATCCAAAGCCTAACACTTTCACTACTTTTTTATCAAACAAAACACAAAGGTCTAGCATTGTAATATGAACAGTCTGCATGTCAACAAATTTCAATTTTAATTTAATTGATTCCATCAAAAGTCCTGAATTAAGATTAAACGGAAGAAGGTTTTAAGAAACAATAAGAAACATAAACTCTTTCGACTCCATTCTCATGCATCAAAGCAAAAATGTCTCAAATTTGAACTATGAACAGTCCTGCATTTAGCAAATATTCAATTTTTATGTGGTTGATTCCATTAAAGCCCTTGAATTTGAGATTCGGAAAAAGTTTTCAGAGAACTTACCAAATTGAAAAGAAGGAAATGGAGGAGATTCTAACTCAAGCCAGAGGTTTTTCCCCTTTCTACGAGCAAAGAGAATGGTTTTTCCAAGGATTGACATTTGAAAATCGGACGGTGAAATTCCATCTATCACTTTGTTGTCGTCGGCGATGATGACTCGCTTTATCTTTTTTCCCAGACAGTTATCCTCTATTGCTCTCCTCGCCGCCTCTACCTCTGGAAGCTCCGGCATGATTTATCTCGTCGGCGATATTAGGGTTTTTGTTCTCTTCGCGCGCTTTTATTTCCTCGGAAACTTGTTCTGCTTCGCTTGTACCAACATTTAACCATTTTAACCTTCACTTCCAAATGTTGCTCAATAAAAGAAAAAAGAAAAAGAAAAACCTTCATTTCCAAATAAAAAAACTAATAAAATAAATATTTAAACCTGTTATTAAATAAATAAACAAAAAAAAAGTTAAACAAGAGATAAAATAAAAAAATAAAAAAAAATAAAAAGAACAAAAAAAATATTAAGATAGTAGAATAAAACCTGATTGGCCGGTAAGATATTTGGATTAAAATAAGATTATCCGAGAAATGCTTATATTTATTTGTTTTTGGTATACATCATAACAATAACTTAAAGTTTTATATAGTAGGGATGATCATAAATGAAAAGTTGCCGATGTGGTACAAATTATGTATGTATGAAAAGGTTCATAGATAAAAAGTTGTCGATGTGGTACAAATTATGTATGTATGAAGAGGTCCATAAATATGATACAAATCGTATAAAGAAATCCATAAATGAAAAATTGTTGATGTAGATGTGGTACAAAATTATGTATGTCGTCATAAAATCATAACAATATATATATATTTTTAAAATTTGAATATCTAATGTAAATATATTTTTTAATATGAATATTTAATGTACATGACCGTAAAAAAATATAAATCTTGTGTATTATTTTTGATATTATAAAATTGACTTACAATTTTCGAAAATATAGATAAAGTTGCAAAAATATGGTGAATTCAAAGTTTTCTTTGGCAAAAAACCTTAAAAATTGTTTACCAAATTTTAACGTTTGAAAAGTTATAGTTTGAATGAAAAGATATACACATCTACACACACACACACACATATATATAAACAATATTTAAATAAATTATAGCAAAAAAATGAATGAAGAAATTTATAGTAAACTTTTTTTTACCAATTAGTTTTGTAATGAATTAAAGTGTTTATGGTCTCATACATTTAACAAGAACATCAACGAATCGCTTGTACATATGTTGTTTCATGTACATATTCTCAACTGTTTTGCGTCCTTCGTTCCCCAATCTTAGTCTTGTGTCTGGATTTCTAAGTAGAAACAAGAGATTTTGTGCTAATTCTTTGTTACCATATCGTCCCATCGGATGAAGTAAACCTGTCACATTGTGTTGTACCAACTCTTTTGTTCCTCCTGCATCTGTTCCCATCACTGCAAGTCCATAAGCCATTGCTTCGATTGTCACTCTCCCAAATGTTTCTCCAACTCCCTGAAACACAACTCATTAACAACTTTCGATTTCGATAAATATGCATCTAAAAATGTCTTTGAGGTTTGAAGAAGAGTTACCTGAGAGTTTGTAACGTAGACATCAGCTGCAGAGTATAGTGAAGCAACACGAGTTGTTGTTGGAGTCCATATAACTGACTTAGATAAGTTTGCGTTGTTTGATAAGTAGCTTAACATCTCTTTAACGTATTCAACTTTGTTGCTCTTTGAACCCACTGATCCTAAAAGAACTTTAAGTTCTTGCTTCTGTTTTGTTACGGCATTGTCAAGTGGGCGAGATTCACTTTTAATCTTTCGAGATGAATCTTTTGAACGATGTTCGCTGGGGAGACTAAGCTTTTGATTCCTTTGAGCTTCTTGTTCTCTCTCAGTAAGTGCTAAGGTAATGGATTCAAGGAGGAGAAGTTGACCTTTTCCTGGGTTTATGCTGCTAAGTGACATCACAAGCATATCTGTGTCTGTTAATCCTAACTCTTTTCTCACTGATTCGCGTAACATTTGTCTCTTCTCCATCATTTTCTCTGGAGAAAGTGTTGGTGTGTTGAGTGAAGAAGGAATCCCAGCTACAAAGGCTAACTCCTCGTTAACAGACAGTGGAACAATCACTGGTTGTGATCTAGGCTTTATATGTTCCTCTTCGCACCATGTTAACCATTGTTTGCTCTGTGATTCAGAGAGAAAAACCAGCATTTTCACTCGGTCAATTACTGGTTTTGCACGATCAAAGTATTCCCGTCGATTCTCCATTATCCACCAAGCAATCTGACTTCCACCAGCTGGAAAATGATTCATGTATTGATCTGCCAGAAAAGGGAACAATGATTAAGATCTGCTTTCTTTTGAATGTAAAAATTCGTAGTTTAAAGTTGCATAATAAAGTCTTACCTATCCATGAGGCACAAACTGCTGATCCAGCAATGACCAAATCTGCTTTCATGGCAGTCTTGAAGCTGATCTCTCCTTTGTCTTCAACCACTTTGATCCTTCTTCTAATGAGTTCTTGCATCAGTCCACCTCTCCTGCTGAGAACAACTGCAGAGACTGATGCACCACAGCTCAAAAGCTCTGAAGCCAGCTCCATCATTGAAATTGGAGCGCCAGTCATTGAGAGTTCGTGGAAAACAAGGACGAATCTCCTTGACCATACAAGGCGTTTAAAATCTGATTTCCTATCGCAAGTCCCAGACCGTCTATGTGGGCTCCATTCAAGAACTCTATCCTCTAGTGATCCAAAGGGACCAAGGAGCTTACCATAAGTAGCATTTTTCAATGGAAGTTCAGGATCTTGCTCATCATCTAATTGCTTAGTCTCAACCGTGTTACTCACCTTCTGCTTAGCACGGATCATAGTACGTGAAGCCCGGCCAGTTTTTCTCATCTTCGGCTTGGAACTTAGGCTCCTTTGAGAAGCCCCATACTCTTTCTTGATCAGACTAACATCCGTCCTCTTATTGAAACCAGCATCATCTTTACTGGTAATATCTACCAAAGCATCAGAATTCTCATTAACAACTACACCCACTCCTTTGTTCTTATTCACATTTACAACATCCTTTTTTACTTGTCCACCAAACCGTAAGAACTCAACTTTGCTTTCATGATCATGTGCCCACCTAGACTGAACATAAAATCCGAGATACGTCCAAAGAGTAATCAAAAGCAGCCAATAAACCAGCCTGCTACTGCGGAACCACTGAGACGCTCCTCCCCCGCTACCTCTACGCGGAGTCCTACAAGAGTGCACTCTAGGTGAACCCCTTGGAGTAGACCTCCCTGACAATGAAGACTTAACGCTTGTTTGTCTCAGAGGCGATAACCGAAATTCCTCCATGATTTCAAGGCTATAGTCTCAGTCTGAACACCATATAAGCCACAAAATTCAATAGAAACTAGTGAAAATCAGATCACTCCAACACCGCAACCTAGAAAACAAAATCATGTAATCAGTCTACAATTCATCAAACTCAAATTTCCAAAAAGGTGATACTAGAAGAACTATAAGCACATTTAAAGCAGTATAACTAGTTAAATTTCATATATAAACCCTTCCCTGAACCTGCATTTAGGTACTTATGTAACATACCACAAGTGTTTCAAACTAAATCTAGAGAAAACTCCATAACTTCTCAGATTACAATCCTAATGCATAAGAATTCTGAAACTAGTTTCTCATTAGGTTCCCAGAGATGATAAAATAAGCATTATAATCAGAAAGTTTCGACGGAGAATCCGAGACTTACAAAAAAAAAAAAAAAAGAGAGAGAGAGAGAGAGAAGCTAGACATATATCTTTACACATACCAGAAGCTGATAATAACTACGGACTTGGATCCGAAAATTCCTCCACTACTTCAGATTTCGAAACAGCGAAGAAAAAACGCAGCAAAGAGACGCGAATTTGGAGCAATCTATATGATTACAAAACAAAAAGTCAACACGAAACCTGTAAATTCTCTTCAGCGGAAACTAAACCTAGAGAAATAGTGAAGAAAAAGTAGAAAGATAAGCTCACTGTGTATTCAATCGTCTTCTTCCTCAGAGATCAGAGCTGAACAATAGTAGAAGCAGAGAAGAGCGGAGAGAAGATTGTCTGCTTTTGCTTCTAAATTTGTTTAATCCCTCCACTTGTTTGTTTCCTTCGTATTTATTAACACTTCGCGCTCCTAAATCATTTAGGAATTGGAATTCCAAAACGACATCGTTTACGCATTTAAATAATAATATATTTTCTTCATGGGCTTGGGCCTTGAAATACCAAAATTTAAAATACTACTTGGGTTTGGAGTCACTGGATTCTTCTTTTTAAAGGCCCAATTATATCTCTCTTGGCCCATATATTAAAGCAATTTTTATTAGAAATCTAAAAAATATTATTCGTTTTCACAGAGACTCTCTTTCTCACTACCTCCCAATCTCTCTTTCTCCTGATATAACCAACACACAGAGTCTGAAGCAGAAAATCATTACAAAATACATAACAAGAACCAACAAGAGCTCTAGATTTGCTCTAAACATAAGTAAGAATCTCAACTCTTCTTTAAAGAGAACTAAGAAACTTAACCCAAATGATCTCTGCACTTTGTGTTGCCTCTTTAGCAAATTCCTCAGCAGCTTGTTCATCTTTAGCCTTCCTTACTGCTCCATGATACTCTTCGTAAGCCTCAGAAGCATCAAGAAGAAGATGAGAAAGACTGTTCACAGTTTGCTTAAACTTAGCATCAATAGATGCTCTCTCTGCTTCAAGCTTTGCCAACAGTTTCTTAATCGCAAAGATTCTAACGAACAATGCGTCTCCTTTTTGAGCAAGTGATTTAGCCTCTGAGAAATGAATGTCTACAGAGGTTTGCTTCTCTGTTGCAGCTTCTTTAAGCATTCTAGCGTGAACCTGAGCAATATGAACTCGCTCAGATGCTTCAAGTCCTTCTTTGATGACGTTTCTGTATCTAGCTAACTTAGAGATGTAACTGACCGAAGCTGAAGTTAGCTCTTCAAAACTTGCAGCCATAATGAGAATCTGATCAAAGTCTTTACGTGTCACGAGCTCACGAGCGGTTAAGCCGTGAAGCTCTTTAAGTTTAGCTCTAAGGGTCTCTACAGTCTCTGATGTAGCAGCTGATTCACTTGTGGAAGAAGAAGAAGAAGTGGAAAGTCCTTGTACGCTTAAAGATTCCTTCTCTTTCCTGTGAGTCTGAACAAGCTGAGTCAAAGACGCAGTGAGACTAGAAGTCTCTGTTCCCTGTAAAATCATGAGAAACATAGGAATGATGTTTTTGAGACTGTGATTGTGATCTCTTTCTTGTCGTTTAAGAAAATATATAAAACAAAAACCTGGAATGAAGATTCTTCAGAGAAGATCTCCTCTATGCTAAATTTTGTAGGTATAACGATCGAATCAACTTCGTCTTGTTTTAAACCACCATTGTCTTTGTTAAAACAACCACAGACACCTGACTGTCCAAGTCCAAGAGCCTCTGGTATAATGGAGCTGCTCTGTTTCTTTGCAGCTGTGAGAACAAAAACTGTATTCAGAATTTGTCTGAGACATTGAGACAAAGGAGTTAAAAGAGTTTAGAGGTTTTCTTACATTCTCCAGCAACAGCCTTTGCAATAACACTACTGTGTGCTTCTGCAGAACAAGAAGGTGGAATCAGACACTGTCAACTTTACTTTTAAGATATCATTCATAGAAAGTACCTTCAAATTCACGTTCCATCTCTTCCAACAATATATTTCTCTTAGCAGCTAAAACAAGAAGCAATTATATAAGAAAAAGGATTTCAAAATTTGCATGAGAAGATCATAAAGAGAAGAAAAGGAATTAGAGAGTTTACATAGTTCTTGTTCTTCAATGTTTCTTTCAGCTTTGACTTGTTTAAGACCTCCTAAAGCAGCTGCAAGTAGAAGATCAAACAGGTTCATGATTTCTTCTGAAGAATATACGCTAGTTAGATAGATACTGAACTGAAATGTTGAGATACCTTCAAATTCGCGTTCTATATCATCAAGCATACTTTGTCTCTTTGCAGCTGTAAGAAGACATAACAAACTCTTGTCTCAGAAGACTGTAGTAAAGATTGTCAATCACTAACATACAATAGAAAAGAAGAGCTTTAAGTTTCTTACATTGTTCGTCATTGTTGTTTCCATCAGTGAGATCATTAAGTTGTTCAAGACCTTTTGTAGCAGCTACAAGAATAAAATATGACTTTTGTTTAAGATGAAACATAGAAACTAACAAGACACAAGGGAGAGGTAAATAGTATGTGAAGATACCTTCAAATTCGCGTTCGATGTCTTCCAACATTTTGTTCGTCTTTGCAGCTGTACCAAAGAAATAGAAGAAACATAGTCTCAGAGTATTGTGAGAGAGAAAAAGAATCGTAAGAGATAAAGAAGCAAGCTATTTACAGTGTTCATCATCAACATTGCCTTCATTTAGTTGCTTAAGCTCTTTTGTTGCAGCTGCAAGTAGAAGACAATAAACACATTATTAGGACACAATTCTCTTTGTTTGGTTCTATTGCTTTTGAGATTAAGGTACCTTCAAATTCACGTTCAATCTCTTCAAGCATGCTTTGTCTCTTTGCAGCTGCAAAAATACATTCAAAATATGTTTCAGATAACCAAAGAGTAAGAAAATTGGATAAGATTAAGAACATATAGAAGAGTGTTTTACAATGTTCTTCGTCTCCACTAGAATAATCAACTTGAAGTTGCTTAAGGCTATCTGTAGCAGCTGTAAGTAATAAATGAAGACAGAATACTCTTAGATAACACTCAGTGATGTGATATGAACTAATTAAGAGAGCAAATGTTAGTTAGAACATACCTTGGAACTCTCGTTCGATCTCATCTAACATTGTTTGTCTCTGTGCAACTGTTTCATTCAATTTGATTTCAAAAAACCGTATTCAGAACAATGGATCAGCTAAAGAAGAGAGGACAACTTCGTATACCGTGTTCTTCTTCATGTGTTTTCCCGGCTGAATCATTAGCTTTCAGGTCCTGAAGACTCTTTGTAGCAGCTATTTGAAACAAAAGACAGAAACATGTTCTTAAGGACACATCAGACCTGTTGTTAGAACAATTAGATGTATGTTACAAGTTACCTTCAAATTCCCGTTCGATGTCTTCAAGCATACTTAGACTATGTGCAGCTGTAACAAGACATATATTCAGCTTCAGAGATGATGAATCAGAGAAAACTCAAAGAGATCATGAGACCTTACATTGTTCTGCATCATCTTTGCTTCCGGTGGAACCAGAAACTTTTAGTTCTTCAAGGCCTTCAATAGCAGCTGCAAGTAAGAGGTTGAATCAGACTTCTTAGATGATACTCAGATTTCTCATAAAGACTCCTGCAATTTTCACAAAACAAGTCTCAAGATACCTTCAAACTCGCGTTCGATAGCTTCAAGCATACTTTTCCTCTTTTCAGCTGTAACAAAGACACAAAATCAGTCACAAGTTACTAAATTAGAGACAAAGGTAACAGACAAACCGAGTATGAAAGAGTTTGATTACATTGTTCATCGTCCTCTTTGCCCCCAGTGAAGTCATTAACCTTTAGTTGTTCAAGCTCTTTTGTAGCAGCTACGAAATGAACAGAGGACAAAGCATTAAATCAAGACTTTACCGTAAAACAGATGAACTATTTAAGCAGGTATTTAGAGACTATACTTTCAAACTCTCGTTCAATCTCATCCAACAAACTTTGTCTCTTTGCAACTGTAACAAGTGACACAAAATCTGTTTTCATGAATCATACTATACACAGCAGGACAAAATGAAGTCAAGTGTAAGAGCCTTTACGTTCTTCTTCATCACCTCCTTTGCCTGATCCATCAATGTTTTGTTGTTTCAAGCTATTGAAAGCAGCTGCAACAAATAGGAGGAGCAAAAGAAGATGAACTAACAAACTTTCTTCATAAGGTCTTAATCTGTACAGGGTCTTGCTTGTTTCATCACACCATAAACACAATCATCAAGAGAGATTAAGATGTTGAGTTACCTTCAAATTCAAGTTCCATTTCATCCAAATGACTTGAATGTTGAACACTTCCATCACTAACAGATCCAGACTAAACACACACACAAAAACAGATATTCACCTTAATTTACTATGAACTACTCTGCAGGAATCCTATAAGCATATTCATCAGATTCCAAATCTAAACCTAAAGAGGTAACAGAAGCTAAACCCTAACCTGGTTTGAGTCATCAACTGAATCACTGAGACTACCCTCAGATTCATTTGATAAAGACAAAGAAATAGTGTTCTTATCAGTCACTGTTGAGTTCTGGTTTTCACTCTGTGTCTTTACAGCTGAAGAACACATAAACACATACATAGAAGCTGTCACCAAAACATCAAATCCAGAACAGAAAAAAGAAACATACACAAAGAGAGAGAGAGAGNAGAGAGAGAGAGAGAGAGAGAGAGAGAGAGAGAGAGAGAGAGAGAGATCTTACACTGATTATCATCTTCTTTTCCTTGAAGAGCATTAACACTATCTGCAATTGACAAATTAATCAATCCAACAAAGAAAAAAATCAAAAAGAATGATTATGGAACTTTTATACCTTGATAATCACGTTCGATTATATCCAAAGTACTCAAACCACTACCATCATCCTAAAAGAGAATAAAAATGCATTAAAAAACCAACTGATTCTGCTTTTTTTTATGTAAAATAAACATGAAAAATTGGTTTGTTATTTTCTTTGTTTACCTGAGAAGAAACTTCATGGAAGCTGGATAGAACAAGACAGAGAGACAAACTCAGAAGAAGAATTTTCATGGCGGAAATATTCATTAGAAGAACAAAAAAGAGAGTGTATGAGCTTGAAGAAACATGATATATTGTTGTAGGGATCGATGCTTTTAAAACAAAAGAGGTGTAACTAACTTAAACGTGGGTTTCGTTTATATCTCGTGTCTCTTCTAGAAAACTCATTTTGTGTGTATAGCTAGATATGATTTCAATGTTAACTAATTTCATACTCGTAAATGTGACGTTTTTGTGTAGCTCAAAATCGTACTATTATTTGATAGAAAGTAATTAATATGAAAAACATAAACTTATGGTTAAATCTCTACCTTTACCATTTTTTCTACTAAAATTTGTCTGTTAGTTTTTTTTTTGTCAACATTGGATCGACAAGACTCGATCCATAGCTTAAAGTCTACCCCAAACATTTTTTAAGCAACTATGATGCAGTGGATAGGAATCGAATCCTGGTGCCAAGTCATTAGTTAGATCATCCTAATGACCAGACTGAATAACTTGACAATTTGACTGTTGCTTTCATGGTCAATTTCGAGTTTGAGTTTAATTAGAGTTTGTTAATGACTTAAATTTGCCAATTCTCATGTTGCAAAGTAATATCTACAACATCGAGAACTCAAATCTCTAAACCCTGAATTTTATCATGCAATAACTCAACCCGTGAAAACAAAGTCACATTTGGCAAGACACTTTAGAGATATTTGCTTGGCTTACCCTAATCTATGGGTGTAGTTGAGTTTGGGATAGCGGTCATATGTTACTCGAATCTGAATCACCCGGGATATGAAGAAAAATTTGAACTAAGATCATCTCCAATAGTTTTTTTCATTTTTTTCTTCAAAAATGAAATTCTTCAAAAATGAAGAAAGTGTTTACTCCCGTGGTTTACTTCATTTCTACTTTAAATAAATACTTTAATAATATTTTGATCTATCATATTTTTTATTAATTTCTAAATTATCTTTATATTTTTCAAATATATATATTTAACCCACATTTATTAATTTTAAGTAAATAATCAATCACAACTTTAGTAAAATCATAAAACTTTATTCCATATCACATAAATACCAAAATGAATGATAATTATATAATGTACTCGTGATATTCATGTATTTTTTATTATGATTTTTCTATTTTTCTAAACAATATGTTCTTGTATTATATATTATATATTATAATATATATGTTGTTGTTGCATTTTATAATTTTTTCTTATATTTATTATTTAGAAATTCACTAAATTTAGAAAATTTATTGTTTCTGATAATAATTCGGTTTTTTATTTTATTTTTTATCATATCCTAAAATTTTAGTTAATTATAAAATAATAAAACAATAGAATTTAAGGGATCATTTTGTAAATAAAAAGTCTTATTTAAAAAATGAAAGAAGAAATGAAAATTCTTTAAATTTGAAGAAAAAAATGAAGATCCTTTAAATTTGAAGAAAAAAATGAAGATCTTCAAATTTGAAGAGGGATTTGAAACACTATTGGAGAAGATTTTTCTTCAAATATGAAGTTTGAAGAGAGATTTGAAGCACTATTGGAGATGCTTTAAGATAAAATATAAAGATAGACATTTAACATGTGAATACTTGAAAAAAAAACATTTTCTGAAAATAAATTACTATTTTTAGTTAAGTAAAATATTTATTTATTGAACCCTTCAACAAAAAAAAAATTATTTATTAGCTTTTGCTCTTTTAAACATGTAAAGAAATTATGAATAATAGTATAACGTAAAAAAAATTACAAGTATGAATTTGTCACTATATTTTGAATGTGAATATATTTGTCATTTTGTTCAACGTTGTGGAAAGCGATTGTATGCGTTAGTTGTGGATCAAGTCACGATCCAATGTCTATAAATCTATCGATAAATCAAGTTCATGCCATACCAAACTTATCGAAAATATCATCCTTCTTCACACTTTTTGTGTGGAGGATACTAGCTAGAGTTATTATTATTGTTTTAGTTGGTTGAATTAAAAAACTACTATAAAAAACTTAAGAACAAAAGTTTATAAATGTTTTATATTCCTTCCGTTTCATATATAATATAAGTTGTTTACTTTGAATACATGCGGATTAAGAAATACTTTTATCTTGTGTATTCTCTATGAAAATTCATTATTTTTATCTCGACATTTAGTTAAAGAAATGAAAGAAAAACATGTTAAAAAAATAAAAAGAAATATAAAGAATTAAATGTGGTTTTATTTCTTGTCTTCATTTTTGGAAAACCACTAATATTTTGAAACAAATAGAAACCTCTAAATGGCACCTTGTAAAAGTGGTCATGCTTTTTATAGCTACTTATAATTATTTCATATTTTAAGAGCATTATTAAAATAAGCATTTAAAAAATTTTAAATAGAGATTTTATAAAATTTAAAATTTGTCAATTTTATAAAAAAAACAAAACACTTTTTTAAAATTTTAAGTATTCATAATATTGTCATCTTTTCTTCATATATCTAGCAATATTTCTATAATTAATTGATAAATGGTCTTCTCTTTTATTTGACTCGATTCCAATGTAAAAATAATACTCCCTCTATTTTTTATACTTGATGTTTTAGAATTTTCACACAAATTAAAAAAATATTAACTTTTTTATTCTATCATAATTTTCAAAATAATATAACCAACTACATATCAATTTCCAAAATTTAAACAGTAAAAAACACTAAAAATACATTAAAATTTGCATAGAAAATTGAAAGTATCAACTAAAACGAAATAAATTTTTTTCTAAAACATCAACTAAAACTAAACGAAAGAACTATCAAATGATCAAAAATTTATACCTACCAAGAAGCAATAAGTGTAAATCCTATACTAGATTATTCATTCATGTCTCTAGATTTGATGGGATATTTAAATGTATGGCCCCCATGTCTAGTCGCATTCCATAGCGGACAATTAAATTTCAATACTGGTATAGCTCTCTTTTTTCAACGTGCAACATGTGATATAATATGGTATGTATTTGTCTACAATATATAGAGTACATGAATGAGACGACGTGTAAATAAATTATCCCATCTCAGTTATGATATATACACATGAGATAATTACATAATTAAAAAGTTAGGTATTGTCAAGTTTAAATGTTTTGGTATGCAAGTGGTTTTTAGCTTAATGGCAGGTGATAAATTTACTAAAGCAGACATATTTGTATATTCAGGGATCAAGTCATGTTATCTGCATTATGCAGAAATTTGACTAATAGACCGATCGGTTGTGACTTAATGTTGACAAAAAAAAAATTGTTTTAGTACGAGAAGCGGTGGTATGGTCGATGTCATGTCTCATTTCACTTTCATATGTTGAAGTTGAATTGGCAACAGATTATACAAATTTCTTATAGATGGTGACACAACTAGATGAATGGTTGACGTTCTTCCCCTATTTAGAAGACTTTACAAGATTAAAAAAATTGTTTAGATCTTTTAATTTTTATGTAATTTATAGATCTTTTAATCACAAAACTAATTTGTTTGATAAATACAGATTTTTGATAACTGTTATCAAGTCCACTAGTGATTTTGAGCTAAAACATATAAAGCATATGTTTTAGGCGCTAAAATATATAAATACTTTTAAGGGCATTATTTTTGAGATTTTATTGTAGAATAATGATAACATATTACTGTTTTACTTTGAGAAAATTAGTTCGAATTCCTCAAAATTTTGTTTCATTTTTAAAAAAATTTGTACTTTAGATGTAAAAAGTATTTAAGCCGACCCTGATCAAGTCAAAAAAAATTGACGTTGGAATTTTATGTTTTATATGTATTTTTAAAAACTATATATGGTCTTTCTATCTCCTCTATTTTGAAAAAAAAAACAAAAACTATCATTAGCTATTTGGCTTGCATATCATTTTCAGTGTTTTCTTTAAATATATACATGTTGCTAAATTGCCAATATTAGCCAATTTCTTTTTACAGGAATTCCAATTTGAATTAACAAGAAGTTCATATTACTATACACAAAATTATGACTTTCTATCAAAAGTGAAGTGCTGCATAATTTGATTATTATGTTTTACGATTCACTTTTTTTTTAATAAATACAATGTTTATACACCAGCTGTATAATTTATAAACATATATATATATATATATACTTTTTTGTTAATCAAGGAAAAGTCTTGATGATGTCCAAACCAACTCCTAAAAAATGCGGTTTGGATTTAGATATATAGTGGCTAAGAGATTTGAACGAGAAATCTCTCATATGGGAGTTATCACTAGATAAAGACACTTGCTCTTGGTTTTATATAGAAAAATTTCACGGTATAACAATCAATAACTTCAAAATTAACGATATAATAAAGATAAATTCGAATTAAAAAATAACAACACATGTTACCAAAAAGCTTATAGAATGATTGCTAAAAATATTTTTATCACGTTTTTAAACGACTTTTTGATAATATGTGTTATTATTTTCCTAATTAAAATTTATCATTATTATATCTTTAATTTTGTAATTTTCTATGATTATTGAATCAAATCATTATTTTATATATTGATTAGTTTTCTTGTATTATATAATTATCACCAAAAAGCAAGTGGTCTTTAGTCAAGTGGCTGGTAGTAGATCCACTAAAGACAGACACACATGTACAATCAGAGATCAAATCATATTACCTACAAGATTTATGTAGGAATTTGACTAATAGACGGCTTGTGTGGCCCATATTAATATTGTCATTGACAACAACAACAAAAAAATTTATCACCAAAAATGAATCAGCCTTATGCAATGATGATGATTGTAACCTAATGGCCCACGATGATTGTGGGATCTGAATAATAAATTGTTAAGTTCCAAGGTTGGATATAATAATTGAATCCTCCACTACTCCTTAAAGCAAAGTCACAAACAACCCAATGAGAAGAAGATAAGATATCTGATGCTTTTACCTTGGATAATGAACCTTTTATGTGATTGCTTTCTTTTGTGAAACTTTTACTTAAAAATGGGGAAAAAACTTTTAAGTAATTTCATTCTTTTATACAGTAATATTTTAGCTTAAGTCTTCATTTATAACAAAATATGATTATTGGAAAAAAAAATCAACCCAAATTCAACTCTTGAAATCTATTATGAATGTTTGTCCCACACAATATTGTTAAGAGTTTGAGATTGATTATAAATTAAAGTTTATGGATCTAAGTGTTAACAAAAAAATGAATTTCAAAAGTTTCTTTATTTTTTTTGGTTTTTAATAGTATTTTAAAGATATTTTAAATTTATTATGACATGCATTATTTCAGTTTTTTGTTTGAAATTATTTGTATTTGGGGGAAATTATATGAGTATTTAATATGGCAGACTGCATCATAAAACAGTGAACTGCTTCGCCATAAAATCGTATCTCACAAACCAAACATTTAATAGATTAAATATTAGAAAGCAAACAGTACAATAGTTTATTTAAGAAATGTACTTTTTTTCTCAACCATATATAATATAAGTATAAGTTGATATTATTTTTTATATATCTTGAATATAAAATTTTTTTAATGAGTTAGTGATAGATACTCTGTGGTTGAGCTTTATATTTTATTCATTCTTTTCGTTCGAATATTCTAGCAGATTATATATTATTTCAAGAGACATTTTAAAATAATATACATAACACTATGTTTTTTTAATCATATAGAATTAATAATGATTTTTGTACTTCTTGAATATAAATAATATTTAGTGAGTAAGTGAAATATTGTGGTTGAGCTCTATATTCTATTCGTTCGAACCTTCTTTTGGATTTTTTTTTTCAATCTTACTCGTTCTTTTTGACAAAGACTCGATCCCCAAATTATTGTTCTTACTAGAACTTTATAGGAATCAAACTCACCACAGCTAATCAAAAGTAAGTCAACTAGACCATGCTTCTCGTTAAAATTCTTTCAAATTTTTTATTTTTGTCAACATTGGATCGACAAGACCCGATCCATAGTCTAAAGCCCAACCCAAAATTCTTTTTTTAAGCTACCATAATGCACCGCGTAGGAATCAAACCCTGGTGCCAAGTCATTAGCTGTATCATTCTAACCACCAGATTAAAAGCAACTCGGCATATTCTTTCAGATTTTTTTTTTGTCAACAATATTAGATCATAATTGGCCGGTCCATTAGCCAAGTTCCTGCATAATACATGTGGCAGGACTCGATTCCAGGATATACAAGTGCGCCTGCCATTTAGTAGACTTACACCTGCCACTGGAGTAAATGCCACTTGCTATTCTTTCAGATTTAAAATACTAAAATTAACAGAAATTATTTAAAAAGTACTGCACCATATTTATGTAAACAACATTTTATTCATACGATAAAAACTGGAACAACTGATAAGTGTTGCTAACATAGGAAAGAAAACGATACATAATAGATGAAATTGATCAAACATGATCCATGAAAAGCATACAAACCGAACTCTTAAAACTCAAAGACTCTCGATAGTCACTTATTATTGTCGTGTCCTGATAAGATTATTGAATCTAGAGTTCTTCTCTTAGCTTGGCACTTGGGAATTGTGGTGCGAGGAAATCAGCATACCATTTGCCAGAAACTTTTTGGTGACGAGTCAAATTGTTTTCGAAATCGATAAAGTAAAGTCCAAATCTTGCTTTGTAACCATCTTGCCACTCAAAATTGTCCATCAATGACCACACAAAGTAACCAGTTACATTCACTTTGTCCTCACTACATAAAAAGAGTTAAGTTATTGTTCAATAATGTTTTCAATTGTATAATTGATTTTGAGTTATGTACTTACCAAATAGCTTGGTTCAAACTCAAGAGATGCCTTTGAAGATAATATTTCCTGTTGTGATCATTTGTTCCAATTGCTAGGTCATTGTGATATTCTCCAAGATCTTCTCCATATCCTATAAATATTATTAAAAATAATACTATTAAGCTTTTTCTCTAAAATACATATAAATAAAAAATTGATAGAAAAAGTTTTAACTTTTTTTATTAGCGTTGTTTGCAACAGCTTTAAATAATATATTTGTTGACAAAAGAAGTATACTAACCGTTTTCTGTAATGACTATCTCTGGATTACCGTAGTTGTCCTTAATATACTTCAAAAGATATCTCATACCTTTCGAATACACATCTAATTTACCACCGGCAGGCTATGAAGAAACAATTAATACATTAGTTAATTATATATTAGGAAACTATTTAATAAGGAAAATTTATAAAGTTAAAAAAAATTACCTTGCTACCAATTTTGTATCCATCAACACTTTTAGTATCCCAATCAACAAGAGAATCAGTAGTCCAACTTGGATTCCTAGAATCTGGTTTTTGCTCTTTTGCAAACTGTGAAGTGTAATAATTCATTCCTACAAAATCTGTAGAATCTCTCAACTTTCTCTTCTGTTCTTCTGTGAATTTTGGCAATCTGTAACCAACTCTATCTTTCATTGACTGTGGATAATCTCCATATGTTGTTGGTGCCAAATGCCTATTTTATTTCATAAATATGAGTTATTGTATAGTTTTAAAATTCAACACAATTCTTAACAAGTGTAAGTTTATGTTTTTACCATCCAAGAATGAAATCAAGTACACGGTCAATTGAACCACCAACATGATCAAGATCAGCTGGTTCAAACCAAGCTGGACTATGTGCAATTCCGATTTTACCTCCAGCACACTGTAATATTATTACAAATCATGAAAGTTTTTATTAAATAGAGCATTACTATTTAGCGACTACAATAAACTTAGAGTTTAGAGTTTAAGGTTTTGACCTGTGGACACTTTCGGAAAGCGTCAACCGCTTCAGCATGAGCTATGAGTAAGTTGTGGCTGACTTGATAAGCTTCATATCCTGATCGTCCATCTTGACAATGTTGTCCATAATTAGGAATGTATGGTGAACAACGTCCTGGAGCTTTTTTACCAACATCATAACCAGCACGACTAAAGACCCATGGCTCGTTAAATGTGATCCAGTTCTTCACTTTGTGTCCATATTCATGGAATGTGAAATTTGCATATTCTGTAAAATCTTTCCTGTATTTTCCAACATATTATTGTGTAATTATTTAAACATTATTGTAATTTTATGAAAATGTTTATTATATGAATTACTTACACAATACGTTCACTTAAGAAACCACCATATTCATCTTCTAAGTCTTGAGGAGTATCCCAGTGAAAAACTGTAACTAGTGGCACTAAGTCTGAATTTACAAAAAGTAAAATAATATTAATATGAATTTTTTGTAATATAATGTTTTTATTTTTGGGAAAAAAGAACAAAAATATTACTGTTTTTTAGAAGCTCATCGATGAGATCATGGTAGAATTGAACTCCTACTTTGCTAATTCCCTTTGACACCCTTCCATCTGTAGTTTTATTTTTGCATTTCCAATAATTATTTTCATTTTTAATAATAATCAACCACAAAAAAAAAATTTATGAAAATTCCAAAAAAAAAAAAACTTACGTGGGAATAATCTTGGCCATGAAATAGAAAGTCTAAAACCATCACTGTTCAGGTCTTTCATTAACTTAATATCTTCCTGTTAATATTTATTTAAATTATTAATCATTAAAATATGATTTAAATATAGGAATAAAAAAGAAAGATAATATAGAATTATAAAAAAAAATGTAAAGACCTTGTAACGATGGTAGAAATCCACCGCAACATCAGCATTATGATTTTCACATCTATCTGAAATTTTATATTAAATATGTAAATAATAAACCTATAAAATATAAAATTAAACAAAAATAAAAATAATTTAACATACGTGGGAATTGCTTAGTGAAAGTATCCCACATGCTAGGACCTCTACAACCTTCAGTAACAGCTCCTTCAACCTAATATTATTACCATATAAACAACAAATTAAATCAATTTTTATTAAACAAAAACTATATAATATAAACTATTTTATTTTATGAACCTGAAAAGCAGCAGTTGCAGTTCCCCAAATGAAACCTTCAGGAAAATTCAATCTGCTAAATTTGCCTTCAATACCTTTACCACAAACAGGTCCATCGGCTTTGGTCGGAGCTCCGACCAAAGTTAGAACCAAAGCTAACCCTAAAAGCAAAGGAACCTTCTCGAACCTAACCATTGTTGTGTGTTTGTTCTCTCTTCTTTTCTCTTTAGGTTTAGATAATGATGGAAGAATTTGTTGAAGATGAAGGAAGAGAGAGCTATTGGTTATATACTAAGAAGTTTGTATTCAGTAGTATTGTGTGAAATGTGTTTTTCAGTGGATCATTCACCGTAAGAGTGTGCTGAAATATTAATTTAATTATTGGAAAAAAAATTGGTTAGATAAACTAACTAATTTGACACGTGATTCTTTATAAATTTTTCTGACACATATTGAAACTGTTTTGTTATTATTGGTTGTTTAAATGTTTGCAAATAATTTTAACTTAAACTATAACACGTCCAACCACGATTTGGAAGCTCGATTTTCCAACAAAAACTTTTTGAATTTTTTATTATTTTTTTGTTTTTTGTTCGATTAAAAAAAAGAAAAAAAGAAAAGCAAAATCCGACCAATCGTGAACCGCCATGTCTCAGTAGGACGCGTGATTTGGTGAACAGTGAAGGAAAAATCGGTTCTTATATTAGAGATTTAGTATACGAATGCTTAGATCGTGGGATCCACAATTATTTAATATTTTTTTCTTTCGGAATAGTTAAAAACCGATTTAAAATCTCTCAGTTGGACGTGCTCTAACTTGCATGCAAATATCCGATACTCTACATTTTTGTCTCAAAATATTTAATGTTTTCAGATTTCCGATACAGAAATTTGATTTATTTTCCTAACTTAACTCTAGTTTACCGAGTTATTTTCAGTCTAATGGTTATGATGATCTAGTTAATGATTTGGCACATAGTTGATTCTTACCGCTGTATGATGTAGCTTAAAAAAAGATTTTTGAGGTGAGTTTTACGCTATGAATTGAAACTTGTCACAAAAAACCAACGTTGACAAAAAAAACTAAACTCTAGTTTTGTTCATATTAACTACACCATTAATTATATTATTAGGACATATCAAATAATTTTATAAGCTAGTTTTAATGATTATTGTGCATTTACTTTAAACCTCATCTATTATAAGATTGAAGGAATACAACTTTTTAGTTAGTTGTATATTACCCCGATTGTAGCTACACAGAAAATCATACAAATTTTTTAAATAACCATAAAAATCTCAAAATAACCATAAATTTGAGAATTATTGTTATATTGCCCTAAAAAAAATTGTGCCTAGATCGTATTTTTGTTTACTATTTTAACAAAATACATATGGTTCTAATATGAACCTTTTTACAAGTCAAAAACAAAACAAAATAAACAAGTTTTTTTGATAAGAAAATTGGGTTCGGACTCATAATATAGTCATATGTTTTATTATTAGAAATTTATTATTGCATTATTCACTTGACCTACCTTTATTAATTATTACCGTACTTCACTAAAAATTGTTTTATAAAGCATTAAAGTTTGTATTTAAAGTTTTACCTACCTATATGGCTGTAATTTAAATCATGACATGGTCACTATATATGCGTATATTTTATACAAAATTCTACTCTACCACAAAAATTCTGGATATTAAGAGACACATCAATCATAGACCAAACTAAAATGCAGCTTAAGCACTAACTATTGTGTTAATTACATTAAAATAATTATCGTTGCGTCACTTACATTGATTGGTTTTCCAGTGGATATTTTTTATTCGACAAATCTAACATTATATTGGAATCTCAATGATGAGAATTTGGAAGCAAAAAAAAACATTTGTTTTATTGGAATCAAAATAATCATTGTATTGTAATAATAGAGAATTTTACTTTACCAAAAAGAAAGAATTATTTTCAAAAGCTATGAAAAAAATGTCCGAGAAAAAACAGGTAAAGATAGTGAATGAAATAAGGAAAATGTGACAAAAATGAAATGTTAGTTAAGTGATAACCACCAGATATTTCACAAGAGACCAAAAACGTGCCCAAACTATATAACACATTCACTCTACTTCCTTTTTTTTTTAGTTACAAGGGTTGTTTGTCATTTCAGTTGTTATTTTCATTTAATATTCATTTGTAATTATTATAATATATATAAATGTTTATTATTTTTTTATAAAAAGACAGTAAGTATTTAAGTATAAAGGTTGTGGAACAAAGAAGATAAGATGTGTCGTCAATTTTTATATTTTTTCTGTTCTTCTATACTTGATGTTTTAGAATTTTCAGACAAATTAAGAAAATATTAGTTTTTTTTTGTTTTTCACAATTGTCAAAACAATCTAACCAATCATATATTAATCCGTAGAATTTAAACAGTCAAAATATTAAAAATATATTAAATTTTGTATAAAAAACTAAAAACATCAACTAAAAAATAATTTTTTTCTAAAATATCAACTAAAACTAAATCGTAAGGAGTATTTCTTAACGGAATATATATATATAGTATTATATATTTTATATACATAAAGGGATATATAGTAGTATTACTATATTATTTAACCTAATGATTAGAGGATATTCACCAAATATCAAAATGATAATTTTGCACGGGACATAGTGACTTACTGACATGGATAATTTTTTTTCTTTAAATAGGTTATGTTGGTATATATAGATTGCTAGGAAATATTTATGTCAATAAACAAAATTACAATATTTTTTGGAATAAGTTAACTTTGTCTAATAAATTTTTTTTATACAACTATTATATAATCATATCAAATTATTTTAAAAGAATCATATCAAATTTTCCATGTATGCTTATCAAATTTTAAAATATCATCCCTAATAAATTTAAATATTATTTACATATGATTTTTATTTACTTACTATTTTGTGCAGCTAAATTTTGTATTTGCCTCTTCTTTCAAATAAGGAAGAAATTGAAGTTTCTAATAGAAACGATGAAAGAAGTTATGATTTTGCTCATATCAGTCAGAATAATTTAGTTAACACTATTCCGGTGACTCTCTCATTTCTTTAAGAGAAACCTCTCACTAAAAATATGTATATATAATATATATATATGTCATTAATTAAACTTATGTATATGAATATAAATATGTACGTAATTTGCATTTGTGATTTAATATATATATTAATTAATTTGAATCAACACCACAAGTCAAAATATTAATTATAAGAAAAGAAAAAATTTACCTTTTGGTGTTATATGTTCAGATTTAAAGCGAAGTAAATATTTTTTAAGTAATATACAAACGCAATTCTCAAAAACTTATAAAAATGGATATGAATTTAACAATTTGAAGGTGGAAAGTTATAAGAAAAAAATTAAAAATAGAAAAAGAGATAGCACTTCAACCACTTCTTATAATTAGAATTTGTATACAGTACAAAGAAAATTATATAATTTAATTTAATGCCTAAATCATTTCTCTACAACAAATTCTTCGGCTCTAATGGTTATTATGAGTATTGTCCTAATTCTTTTTTGGAAGAAAAAAAATAATGCCTATCATGAACATGAAGGCGTTGTTCGACGAAGGCTCGTTCAAAGTATTGTTTTTATTTTTCATTTAGTAGAGTTCAACTTTATAGATCATTGGAATATGAATAGGGAATTAGATAACAATAAAAAAACTACTAAATGTGAGACTATAGATCATAATATACCTAACAATATTATGCTTGGAATTCATGTAAAAATTAAGTCAACAGATATGATATTTAACCACATAATCAAAAAAACAAATTTAGTTTGGATCGAAACTGTAGCTTTTGTGTATCTAAACTGTAGTTTTTTAATAGATGATAGTTTGGATGGAAACTGTAGTTTTTCGAACTAAAACTTTAGAAAATTGAAACCAGTCTGAATTTATTTTTCAACTAATCTGGGTCACCAAATTTCTGCATTAATATAGTGACTAAAACATTAGAGTACAAAAGCTAGTAGGGTTCAATTTTTGATATAGCGACATAATTCAATTAATGTCATTGCTTTTTAAGCTTTTTCTTTGAAAAGGAAAAAAAAACAAAAATAAAAACAGTTCCACATAATGAAAAGAAACATAATTCAGACTTGGCACAACTATAAACCATTATATACTAAATAGTAGAACTAATTATATATCATTTTCATATTTTAAAATTATTTCCTAAACTTATATTCACCAGGAGACTTTTTTAGATCATTGTAACCAAAACATGTATTTATTTAATATATTTATGATTTTTTTCTTTTTATTAATTATATTAAAAAGATATATATATATATATATTTCAGTTTTAGCATAATGTGTAAAGCTTACAACAGTTTAAATATCTACTGAATAAACAAAAACAACATATTTTGTAATTTTACGATGTCACATATCATTACAAATACTCAACCATAAGATAAAAATATTATAATATATTTAACTTTTTTAAATGATTTTAACACATATTGGTTTTGTTCACATAAATTTTTTAATGATGTATTTCAACGTAAAATCGGTATAGGAACGTGAATAAATCAGATGTGATATTCCTTGAAAGTTCAAGGCCTAGGCCCATTAACGTTATGCGATATATGAATACATACGGCCCATTCTATTGGAAAGCCTATTATAGAAATTTTGTATTGGACTTAAAATTCGATGACTGGTCCAATCTTGCTCTCTTTTCCAAACAGGTTTTACATAACCAGATCAAATACCAACCACAATTGAACCGGGATCGATTTGGAGCCGGTCTGGTCCAGTTGCATTCACATAGATAAGAGACGTAGATTGTAATATAGATCCTCGTACAAACAAAAACATGTAACCAAAAGGTCTCAATAACTGGGAAAAGAAAGCAACAAACTTCTCCAAATCTCTTCTGCTTGAAAGGTAACAACAAGACAAGAGTTTAAGTGTTTCTACATGTTCTTATTTTTACCTTACCTTCAACCATCTGTAGCTGTTGGCGAGTTCTCAGGTGTCTTCACAGGAAGAGCTGTTTCTTCTGCTTTTTCTTTTGGTTTGATGTCTTTATGCTTGTCAATGGTTGCACGAAACTCTTCCACGATTGTGGGGTCTTTGAACTTCAATGCAATTGTAGAGAGACCTTCTTTGCCTTCGCTTACACTATTCATACAAGCGAAAGTTATTCCTTTTTTATCCATGGCTGCAAGTTTCATTTCTGGGTACAGACTTGCGTTTAAAATCAATCTGTAGTTTCCTTTTGTTCTCATAAGTAATCTTGCTTTACCACCATCACTGGAGACGTTAACCTTAAGTTCTCCTTTCCCACGCTCTTTCCATCCACCATCACGATATTCAAACATAATCGAGTCAGCTGTGAAGGCAACTTTCTCGTTCTCTTCTCCTGTTTCTGTGGAAACCTCTTGCTTTGGCGGAAACCCACTACCTTCGCTCTTCTTGATGATGGAAGAAGACCCATTTGCACCGAAAAGAGAAGAGTTATTGCCGTTTGAAAGGCCAAAGCCAAAGAGAGAACCAGAACCAGTTGAACTATCCTGAGAAACCACACCGAATGAGAATGAAGAACCAGAAGCCTCTGTACTCGCAAGTCCAGTGAATGCATTTTTGCTACTTGAATGCTGTTGAAACGAACTCAAAGCACCATTATCACCCTTCTTATCTGCTACTTCACTTTCATCACCTTCATTTTCTTTTTTCTCAGTCTGATCACCTCCTCCATCCTTAGAAAGAGGCTCCTCAGTTTGTTCTGTTCCTTTAACACTGTTATTGCTAATGTTTGTAACATCTGAGACTGTCTGAGCTACATCAGCATCCGCAACTTTATCCTCAGTCTCCTCCCCAGCAGCATCTTTGACATCAACCTTCTTACTGTCAACTTCATCACCTTCCTCAATATCAGTTGCCTTTTCATTGTCCTCAACTACTGCTACAGCTGGAGTCAATTTTGACTCAGCCAGAGGTGCAGTTGTTCCCACAGCAGTTGAAGCAGGTGCAGTAGTAGGGACCAACTGAATTCCAGCAAATGGATTAGGTGCTGCAGCTGGTGCAGGTAATGGCTCTTTACGCTTAACTCTGACAATTCTTCTACTTGCCAATACTTCCTCACTGGCCTTCTTGAAAGTTCCACTCATAAGTTCAGCTGATTCATCCTCATCATCAAGACCTGGATTGTCACGAGACAGCTGCTTCAGGGCACCTCTCTTCCTTGAAATTTGCTGAACGTCTTCCGAGTCTCCCATTTGAAATGATTTGCGAGAATATCAATAAACACTTATGAATACCTACAAAAAGAGGTGCAAAAATAACTTCCATGAATACCAATGGACAGAATAACCAAAATCCAATCTTTGGATACAGAGGTAAATATATTCAAAAATCAAAACATCATTATCCAGACAAACCTTACGCAAATATCCAATTTCGATTCAAGAACTATCAAAGTTAAGGGGTTTGACATTCAAATTCAAGGTGGCTTTCAAACATCTCATACAATATAACAACAGAACAATCCAAACGCAACAAACATATTACTTGATAGCGAAGAAGAAATTTGAAATTAATATCTCAACGAGCAAGAAATACCGCACAAGGATTCGAAAACGACCAAATACGAGTTAATTACACAAAACCCTAATCATTTAAATAAAAAATTAAGAACAAAATCACGAAATGACTAAAACCTATCTCAAGAATAAGCTGGATAACAAAACCCTAAAATCAAAGAAAATAGACCCGTGAAATAACTTACTCCGATATGCAAACAATGAAGAAAACCCAAGATTCGGCTAACGTCGCCGGCGGCGAGAAAAAGACGACTTACCGACAAGAAGCGGTGACAAAAACCTAACGCCGGAACGAAGTAAATGGTCAGAGACGATGAGGAAGGAGGTTAATAGAAGAACATCAAAAATGATGTCGTCTCAATATTTTATTTTTATCGATACTTGTGTAAATCTAATTACGTATTTGCCACTACAGATATATTGTTTTGAGTCTATTTTAAACCATTTAATATTTATCTATTTAATTAGGAGTAAATAAGATAATTTTTATATCAAAAATTACATTAAAAAAAATATAAAACGAAAAGAATATTAAATATTATTTCTGTATTTTTAATTTAAAAAATAATATTTTGCTTTACCATATTTTTTTTTCACAATATTAATATTAGACCATTAACCAAATTTCTACTGGTAAAATTCAATCTCTAATAATGCATATACATCTGACAATAATGCATATACATCTGACTATAGTGGATTTACCACCGGCAACTGACGAATTTCATTTTGCTTACCATACTTTGATTTTATAAATTGGTTCCACTTTGGTCTGCAAATTTTCCTCAGCCATAAAATTTGATATACAATCCTCGACCAAATGTAACGAATCATATTCTTCTACTCAAAAGTTGTGTTGTTAAGAGATGAAATAAATCATTCTTTTCAAAAAAAAACCAAAAAAAGAAAAGCAAAACCATATAATAATAATAAGAATCTCCCTCTGAGTGCAAAAGACACAAAAAAGGAACTACCCACACCAGAGCCTCTCTTTCATCTAAATCCTCCACTCTCTCCAATCCTGCTCCCACTTAAAAAAATTTCCAAACTTTTATTACAAATGTATTTAAAACGTTGCTTCAAGCTGCTCGGATTTTGACCTATAAAAATAGAATGAAAGCTCTCTCACCTCTCCATTGTTGCTGCAACTTTAGGCCATTGCTCTCCATAAACTGTAAAACTCTACTGAGGCGGTGTAAGCACTGCAACAACAACAAAGAAACCAAAAGAGACCTATAAGTTATCATAACATGAACCTCAAATACTTGGTTTTTAGACTTAAGCCATGTCGTGAAAAAAGACTTGGTGTTATGTTTCCTAAGGTTGCTATGAAGTTGCAATGCTTTGAAAGGAAAGTGATGTTAGAAGACGGCATTTGGATGGAGGAATCAAATTAATCACCAGAGACAAAATTTTCAGACTTTTCAACATTGGCCTTTACCGACTTGCTATTAGGCTGATGGGTTTTTCTCTTCATTATTCGTACCCCACTCTTCGTCAGCTTCACTTCCGTTAACAAGTACAGCTCCATCCATTGAGTCTACATCAGCAACTCCTGCTTCTTTTTCTTCATGTTGTTCTTCTACATTATCATCAGGGTTTTGTTCATCTCCATTTTCTTCTGCTGTTACCTCCTGAGAAGAATAAAGAGCAGTTGTTGCTTGACCAAATTCACGGATAAGTTATAAATGTTGTCGTTTTAGTTGTTAGCTTTGTTTACCTCGTGGTCAATATCTCCATTTTCAAGTGATTCCTCTTCCTCGACTTGCAAGTTTCTAAAGGCTTCCACGAGTGTCATGGAAGATTTATCAGCATGGCTAGGATAACTTTCTGCAGCTGTATAAGCTCCCCTGTAAATGAAGAATAGTCGATTTTTAGAGAGGTCTAAGCATCTCACGTCTGATACGCTGCTTGATGTAAGGACTACGGAATGGAAAAGCACATGTACACAGCAAGATAAGCAAGGATTACCTTGACTCCACAGCTTTTGCTTCGACTGAAAGAGCAACTTGCCAGTCTTCAAAAAGATTTGGGTACTCCTCAGGATCAGCCAAAGATTCTGCTGCTTTTGAATTAACCTGTAGTCAAGTAAAAAGCAACTCAAATACACAACTCTGTGTCTCCTCGACCACAATACGCTAAAAACTAGAATGATATGAAAAGAACCTTGCTCAGATCTTTCCTCCACAGAGCTACTATCTCAGAAACTTTGCTTGGAAGATATGACCGTGCCATTAGAGCAGCTTCTGGTATCCGGTTGCTGGAGAAAGCAAATTTTGTTCCAAAGATATTCAGAGGTGCGTGATTTTGATTTTCCAAAGTTCAAAGTGAGTGATTTTGACTTTCCAAAGTACAAAGCGAGTACTAATGAATTACCTCTCCACCAATAACTGCAAACAATCTTCTAATTTGCCCAACATGAATAGGCAGAGGAAAGCGACATTGTTCTTCCCTTGTTCTTTAGCAAGTGTTGCAAGATTTGTCACACCTTCAGCATCTCCAAGAGAGGAATAGAGCAGTAATAAACCGCTCAAATCCATCGCAGACTTCATGCATTCCTCAGCCATTTGCAGCTGTCATGATGACATAGAACGGCAAAAAGTTAGTCACTGAAATTCTGAATACAACCTCAGAATCATAACGGAATTCAAATAATATTATCATTCACTGCAAAGGCAAAGAGAAGCATATACCTTCCCAGAGGACATGGCTAACTCTCCTAATTGCTTCCACTTAGACTCACTCTGTACTTCTACAGCGATTTCCTACAAATACAAAATATAAAATATGTCAAGCATATTGCCACTATACTAGAAGTAAAAAAGAATCTTAATCATCACGCATTATTTCACCTTTGCAATTTCAAGTCTACCCAGTTGTATGGCCAACTCAAATCTGTAGTCGGGATCTGTTGCAATTTCCAGAGCATCTTCAATCATTCCTCGTGACTCCAAGAAATGAGCAACACTAACAAGTGAAAATTTTATTAAAAATAAAATAAAGAGCATACGAAGCACTCATTGCTAGGTATGCAGCTACGTTAAGCATTACAGTGAATAGATCTGGACAAGGCATGTCTAAACAAAATAAGCATGGTAATATTTGACTCTAACACTACCTAGCACAAATCACATAACAAGAGATAAGTGCGATATGATTACATACCTGTTATGTTGCTCTTTAGGAATTGTAGGTAAGATCTCATTGGCTTTATCTAAATCACCCCGCATCACAAGAGTTTTGTACTCAATCAGGCTTAACAGCAAGGTGTATCCTATGACACTGCATTCACAAAAAACAGCAGAACAAACATCAGAACTGCTAGAACAATCTGAAATAAACAAGCAAGTGTAAGAACGTACTTGAATTCTTTGTCAACCAAGAATACTCGACTTTGACTTGCAAGATAGCCCAACAAATACATTGGGCGGTCCAAATGATACATTGTGGTTACCTAGTAGGTTGTTAGCAAATATCATTAAAATCTAGTTGACAAACAACATCAAAATAAGAGTAATCAAAAGGAATCGCACAATTACCTCGCCTCCCACACAATAGTTAAGCTTCCAGGAAGAGTTGTTGTAAATGAAACAGTCACCAACCCATATACCTGTCCTAACACGTTCATCATTCTCATGAAGAACCTCAAAAGCATCCTCAACACCTTCTTCCTCAGTAGGTCTTCCACTATCAAAATGTGCAGAAACTAAGTCGCGCTGTATAAAAGGAACACCGTGTAAGCACTTGGACAATCCATGGATTGCATATTGAAATTACAGCTAAAGAGTGTTTGTGGGACAGAATCCTCACATTGTATTTTAAGATGTAGAATGATGTGTCACTAGCAATGGCTACTAAATCACCACTGTCAGCCCAATAAAGATTCTGCAAGCGTTACAAGGCAACAATAAGATATTAGAGAAGAAAGAAACGAAGATAACCTCCAACTGAAGGTAATGACTACCAAAATAACTGGGATACCTTTACAGTGACGTCAATACGTTGAATCAACCTACATTCAGCCCAATCATAAAAGCAGATAAAATCACTTGAGCACATAGCTAATAAGGTTCCTCCAAAGATCTTCTCAGCTGAAAAAGTAGGGCGGATGCTCCTCTTTTCCTGAAAACGTCTTTTGCGAATGAGCCATATCCGAAAATAGATACATCGTGGACAAGTTACAATAATACTTCCAACAACCATTAGATCATGCTCTAACAGAGCCTCTTGGAACAAAAAGGAGATTTACATACCTGGAAATTTTTGCTAAATGTCTTAATCTTTGATGAGCTTTCTCTGACCGCACACTCCCCCTCTGAAGACCAAACGAACTCCAGTCCAGAACCAAATGACCTATTTCTCCAAGCCAAAGCTGTGTAGATTATATACTCCCCGTCACCACAGACTACGACAAACCTCCCATTAGGATTGTGCTTCAAGCTCTGAAAGTGAAGAGTATCCACATATGAGACACAGATCAACTTAGGACAGATATATTCTGACGACACGGCTTAGCAGTACCCACAACTTTGAGGCACTTGCCAATATACCAGCTAGGCAGAATATCTTTTGCCCAATTGAACTATATAATAAGCCAAAATCATTGGACGATGCTGAGTAGTAACACTCACTTGTGGATAAAGATCACAGGTCCCCAACTCTTTAACACTCAGGGGCAACCTCTCTCCATCAGTAACCTAAAATATAACAAAGCGTAACTCCATCAGGCAAACAAATAAACACATAGGTTACCTAAGCCACAATATAAAAGTTACAACAAGTATGACTAATACCTCGTAATCTGCACCAATACTTTTGATATTTGCGGTTTGAATTTCATTATGCTTAGCCCATATGATTTTTCCGGTATTGTCCATGCTAGCAACTGGAATCTCTCGTCCAAGTTTAACCATGATGGTTCCTTCATCATATCCGATCACAACCCTGTGAAGTTAAAGCGAAAAAAAAGTCAATAGCCTCGCAGGATAATCCAATGGGTACTAAAAACAAGTAGAGCTCTCCTAGGAATACAAATCTTTACAAGCCGTCAAAGTTCAGTAATGATGTTTAACTATCCACTGAGAGTGAACATCTACTCCCAGATAACAGTTCTGAAAAGCTGTTATTAATAAGAGGAGGGAGCAAAAATCCAATAACTCACCGGCGTGAACTTTTAATGTAACCAATTGCCCAAACTCTCTCGAGGCCATAATTTAATGTGTTCTCTAGCCTACAAGACAAATCAGACATTTGATATTTGTTATTACAAACGAAAGAAGATATTGGTAATGGTAAGAAAACGCACAAGAATGAAGCCCAAGTAATGATAAATTAGGATAAGCAAGCAAGAAGCTTTACATCATAACATGTCCAACAAAAGAACTGATCATATTTGATACCTGTATGTGGTTGCGTGCCAAATACGAACTGTACCATCTTCAGAACCTGTGATTATAATCGGAAGCTCAGGATGGAAACATACTGCAGAAACATTGTGTGTGTGCCCTTCTAGGGTCTGGACACAACTTTTGGTTTGATAGTCCCAGACCTGATAGATTCAACTAGTAAATAACCTGAAAGAACACAACATCCACCAAAATGTATCATCTAACAGAACAGTGAACAGGATGCATACCTTAGCAGTGTGATCATCAGAGCCGGTAATTAAATAGGGCTTATCACCACCGGTGAAATAATCTACACAATTCACTCCTTTCTGATGTGCATCCAATGTAAAATTTGGGTCTGGGGAACCAAGATTCCATATCTGAAGATGATTGAGCAAGTAAAAAAAGAATAAGCTAGCACTTTTCAGAATCTTGTGCGGACTAAACCATAATCAAGTTACAAATTTTGACAAATTCCAGTACCTTTATGGTACGATCAAGTGATGCACTAGCAAAAGTGTTGGTATCTTTTGGATTAAATGTGACTTGCATCACATAGTGCGAGTGTCCCTCGAATATCTGGGTGCAAGCCCAACCCTTTTCCCAGTCCCAAAGCTTTATGAGCATATCATCAGAAGATGACAGCACATATGGAAGGGTTGGATGAACAGCCACACACCTAATGTAGTCTGAATGAGCTTCAAAAACTTTAACCTTGTCCATGGTATTGTAATTGTATACACGGATAAACATATCATCAGCTCCTGCCACAACCCATTGCTTTCGTGCTATAAACTTGGCTGACCGAACTGCAAAGTCATAATATAAAAACTCCGAATAAGTAAAAAACGAAACACAACCTTTTTTCATTACCACTAAACAGATTGAAACAAAATAACATTATGATGAAGAAGGAAAGCTGAATACCTGGTAATTCGGTCACCTCAAAGGATTTTGCCATCGCCTGAGGATTATCAAGCAAGATTCAGACAAAAAATAGTTCTACGAATTATTAAAATAGCCTAATAGTCTGTAAAGACTCTTTCAGTTACACTTTTGGTCATTCCATTTCAGAAACTGTTCATTTGTAGAGGAAATAAATAAAGAACATCTAATTATGCACCCACCTGTGTCTGGTAGTTCCAGATACACAAAGTTCCAGAATACAAACTTGCTAGAATCCTGCAAAACAGTGATATTATAAAGTTCAGTCATTAGTAGCAGAAATAAAGCTATACAAGTATTAAAGCAAAGAAAGTGAATGCAACTTCACAAAATTAGAGATCTATAAGTGGAGGGGAAATTGTCTCTTAATCACGTTAACAAAAATAAAAGACGATTAAGCATGAAACTAAGATGGAAGAAAGCACAATCAAAGCTTGAAATTACCATGGTTCCGTAGGATGCAGATCCACAGATTTTACTCTCTCGGACCTTTGAGCTAATTTTCTCTGATCCAAAAGTACCACAAATTAATTATTCGCACACCAGAAACCAGAGTCAAAAACTCTATAGGAATCGAAACAATACCTTAATTTCAAGTCTGAGAGGCTGTTACGGCAAAGAAGAAAGAAACCAATAGTCAGTAATAATCAAAAATCATAAGATCGATAATTAGAAACACATTTCTGCTCTTACACATTCATAAATTAGAAACACTCTTCAGAAACAAAATTAACCAAAATCCCAACCAAACAAAAAAAAATTAAGAGCCTAAAACCCGAAAAAATCTAGATCTTCTCGAAATGCAACGGCTAATGATCATTACTCAATTCTACACACCAAATGTGTAAGAGACTACACTCGATTTCAAGCCGTCGGCAGCAACGCAAGACAAAATTCCGATTCAGATTAGACATATCGAAGAGAAATATGAGATCTGAGATTCCACGGAGATTCAAATTACGATTAACCTTAGAAAAAAACGCAGGAAAACGAGATCGAATCGTAGACAGATTCACTTGAGATCTGTAAATAAACAAAAACGAAAAAGTAGAGAGAAGATTTCACTACTCACCATGTTTACAGATTAAACGGAGGAAAGCTTCTACGATCTTCGGATCTCGTGTTATCGCTTAAATCTGGAAATCGGAGATCGAAGAACGAACGACGTTGTTAGCTTGTTGTACTAAAAACTTAAAATCAGAAAAGAGAATTTTGCTTAAGAATGACTGAGCATGTCATTTACGATATTGCCACTAGAGTTTGGGCCTCAAAAAGGCCTATCTTTATTTATTAATCAACTTAGATGATATTTACATAGTAGGCCCAGTCAATCCAAAAAGCCAAATTATAAGTAAATTACTTTTCCGATGTAAACAAATTGACCGCATAGCGCAGTGGATTAGCGCGTCTGACTTCGGATCAGAAGGTCGTGGGTTCGACTCCCACTGTGGTCGATATTTTTATTGTTATTTTGGGTAGAACAAACCTTTTTGTCTTTTTTATTTGTCAACAACAAAAAAAAAAAAAAAACAAACAAACCTTTTTGTCTATAAAGTAAATTTTTCTTTTTGTTAAAAGTATATAAAATCGACAAAACCTTGATTAGAAGATTCATATTACCAAAATTATTATCAAAATTATATTCTAATGACTTCGCATCAAGATCAGATTTAATATATAAACTTATCAAACTCTTATAAACTTATTAGAACATTATAACTTCAACACTAGAATATTTAGCTTAAACATAATTCATTCCACATTTACTTGCTTTCGATATTTCCTTTATCATTATCAAAACACTTTTCTAAATGCTAAAAGAATCAAAGAGTTTTGGCCTCTTTATATAAACAATCAGACTCTTATAATTTATCTTTGTTCTAATTAAAATTTTATAAATTAGTTTTAGAATTCTAACTCTTATAATCATCATTTTCTTAATGTCAAATCATTAGTTATTTGATAAGTTTATATAAAGAGACCAAATCTAACTAAGATTTTGATAAGTTTATCCTAACCACAAACTTGATCTCCCAAAAAACAAAGTGAGTTTGTAGAGAAAAACAATCGTTAAATACTCTTGAAGCACAGTATAATGACATCATATATCATACATCTAGGTTCAAACAATAAAAGTAAGAAATTTCATGAACGAAGTTTCAACAATCATCTACTTATTGTACTCATTGGTGAGGACAATCGTTGTAAGAGATCTAAACCATTTTGTATTAGTAGCATCAAATAGTTGCTATTAACTATTGCTGCAACATACTAATGATTACCTCAAATAATTTATCCGAAATTCCAATCTTATTTGATATAATTTTTTCACACCAATTACTCTATGTGAAAAATATTTTTCAAATAAATATAAAAATAGAAATAAATAAATAAATAAATAAAATCAATGTGAAAACATAGTTACAACATTAGTTTTTTTATTCTTCACAGCAAACATGAGATATAGCGGCACAGTAATTGCACAATATTTTTTCTCAACCATTTGTTGCTTATGATTATCTTCATCTAACGCAAAACTAGAATACAAATTACAGAAGTTCTTTTGTTGAAAAACAAATCAATTGAACTTGATAACTATTTGATTTTATATATTATCTCTAAATATACAAGAAGTTATGTTATGTTAGGTCTATATACGATTTATCCTTACATAAAATTTGGATAATAGAGTTTTATAAAAAAAAATTGATGAACTCAAGAGTTTGAACAAAAATTAAATGACCGGACATTTAAAACCCAGATGAAAGTGAATAATATCATAAGGAAATTAAGAAACACAAACAACAACAAATCACGTAAAAGCAATTTTTTTTTTTGAAATGTGAAATTTATTGATCAACAAAAAAAGAGTTTATATATAAGAAAAAGTCAAAGAATAAAAAGAAGACTTATACAAAAAATAAAACAATTAATGCAATCTAAGCTCAAACCATCTAAGAACAAAGCAATTTTTTATATCAAACTTGAGACGATGAAAACTACATAGATAGAGGTAATCGATATGTTGTTTAAATTAGTGCCCTCATTTTCAAAATCTTTGACATGTAACATATGACAATATATTATATAGTATGTGCTTCTCTTTTCATTGCATATTTTATTTTTGTATCTAATATGTTTGATATGTGTATGTTGTTTGATCCCATTTGTTATATTTGTTTTAATTCTTCTGAGGAACACTGTATAATAAAATTAGCAAAAAACATTGTATGATATAGTTTTATTTTTTTATTTTTTTCAACCTAACTCAAATTAAAGTAAACGAGACATCAAAGTTGAGGAACACGATCCACAAACGACTGATTATGAGCTAGGCCCCGAACACGAGGAGCTAGGAAATTAGCTTTGTGGTTGAGCGCACGAGGGATGAGAGCGAGGCTAAATAAACGGAATAAGCAGCGGAGACGGGAGAAGTCTTCGAGAAGAGCTGCAAACGCCGACCACCCGTCGGGATCTTCGACCATCTTCAGAACGTCCGAACAATCGACGGCGAATATTATTTTGAATTTATATATAGTATTGAATTATAACTAAAAAAAATTGTGTACATTCTAAATTTAGACAATAAGAATAAGAACTAGTCGTTAGTATTTGTTTCTACTTTAAGAATACCTATTTTTGGTAGTTTAAGAACCTTTGAATTTTTATGAACATCAAACTTTTCCTCTTTTTATTATCTTCCTCTACTCTCCACATTGTTTTTAGTTTTTGATTTGCTTTTATTCGTGACAATGGTGATGGACAGAGAAGAAAGAAGAAGAAAGATAATGGAAAGAGGATCAGATCGTTTAGCTTTAATCACAGGCCAATTACATAATCTTAATCCTTCATCGCCATTATCTTCTTCATCATCATCAACTTCTCACAATCGTACATACAGCGAATATATCATGCCACAAACTCAATTTGATCGTCATTTGATTCGAGAAAGTCCATCTCTCAAATACCAATATAAAGGTACAAAAACTAAACTAGTTTTGCTCTCTCAGACCCAAAACTAATAGATTATTTCATGTTTGATAATATTGGTGAGTATGATTATGAATTACATTTGCTCAACCAAATGTTTTTTTATGAATGTAATTCATAACCCAAGTTAATGATCCATGCTACCAATCACATTCATAATGATATTTTTTGTAATTTGAAGTCAAACTATATGTTTTATTCTTTTTGATCAAGCTTACTCGTAAATTGTATAAAATGAAAAAAAAATTGAACTAAAGATCTATAAATTTTTTTATTAATAATTGGATCGACATGATCTGATGCATAGCCTAAAACTCATTTCCTATAACTTTTTATTCATCTACCGACTGTAGTGAAGAAGAGTCGAATCTCTTATGCTAGATCAGTAGTAGGATCATCCTATCCACGAGTCTGGAAAGAATTCAGATACAAAATTTGTTTAGAAACGACACTTTTTCTTTGTGTTTTCTGGTCAAATTAAAACACTTACATGTTAAATATTATTATCTGATTGAACAGTTTGTGTGTAAAACAATCTAAACCTAAATCATAATGGGTCTTTTCTCTAGGAGAAGTAGAAGCAATACCAGAAGAACCAAAACCTTCGACTGTTCTTCACAAACCCTTAAAAAGTGAACCAAAAATACCAAAAGAAGCAACAAGTTCAGTAACAAAAAGACCAGAAGAAGCAACAAATTCGTCAGTAACAAAAAAACCAGAAGAAGCATCAAAATCAATAAAAAGTCAAAGTCAACGATCTACAAGTAACTTGAGTTCAAAGAAACTCAATGCTAGTATCATAAACTCAGAGAGAACTCGGAGTTTAAGCTCTCTTACAATAGCTGTGTTCGTGGTTTTGTTTCCGAGATTAAACATCTTAAGTTCAGACAGTATCTTGGTTTTGAGACCACTTTGGTTGCTTCTGATTACAGATTTTGCTATTGTAATGTCTCATTTAACTATTGAAGCTTCTGGAGAAGGGTTGAGCAATGAAATGGAAGAAGAAAAAAAAGGTAAAAATGGTGAAAATTGGTCTGATGCAGAGAAGCTTCTAGAAAGAGGAGTTGTTGTGTATCAAGCTCTTCGTGGAATGTTCATAGATTGTAGTCTTTATATGGTTGTTGTTATTTGTTCAGTCTCTCTTCTTTAATTAAGTTTTTTTTTTCTTCCTCTTTTTCTGCTTTTGATATTTTTTTTTCTTGTTTTTTTTGTTGTTGGATATATCTAACTATGACCGTGTTTGGTTAATCATCTTTGGTTATCTAGTTCTTATATTACTAAATTTATATATCATATTAGAAAAAATATATTTGGTTAAGTGGTTGAATGTTATATCTGCTAGTTTTTTTAAATCGGAATTTGACACGATAATAGACCGGGAGTGATTACAAAAATTCGAGTACAAATTAACCACATAGAGAATAGTGGACGCATACAATCCTACGACACAACAAGGATGAGTTGATGACAATTCAAAGATAAAACCAAAAAGCGTAGCACTTATTACCTAAGGAATTTCCGCACAACATTCTCGAAGACGGGTTTCAGACTTCTAGACAATGACTTGAAAACTATAGTCTTGATTCCTCTGAAAATGATGAGACTCGATCTTGTAACTGCCTTTGTCAGAAACTTTCCAATAGCTGAGCTTGCTAAAAAAACTGAGGAAATTTCATGACTGCAAAGCACAAATCAATCGAGAAACGATAACCAAATTACCAAAATCACATAAGGAAAGGCTACCCTAAGCTAAAGCTCCATCCAACCTAGATTAGAAAGCTAAAGGTTGAGGAGAAACCAGCTAAAAACTATATACTTAATCACATGAACGATTAAGAAAAGTTTGAACTTAAATACTAGACAAAAAGAAACACAGTGAGGCAATTTGGTTCACCGGAAAAAAGAAGTTATCATCGAGAAAGACCTAAATCCGGTGAGAGCATCCATCAAACACCGCTATAATCTCCGATCTATCCATCTCGATCTGTGAGCTTCAAGAAACCCTAAATCAAGAAATGAACGAAAAAGACCCAAATCTGTAGCACCACCGAAGAGGGTACATGGACCAAGGCCAACGTTGATAACTTCAAACTGGTGACGAAGAGAGTACATAATAACTCCCTCGACCTAACGATGTCTTCACCACCAACAAAACTGAAAAAACCATCAGAGGGCTCTAACAGCTGGAAATAATAAAAGGGTGTCGGTGCTGGTGCTGATGGAGCCACTCGACACCAACTTGAATCCCATCGGAGAACAACAAAAGCTAGATCTAAAGCTTCAATAGAGTCTTCGAAGAGAGAGAAAGAGTTTTACAATTTTAAAAAATGAGTATTGTTTTAAAATTATACTAAATGGCCATTTTATATTGAGGTTTACAACATAAATATAACAAAATATAAATAATAAATAATCAATTTTGGAACAGAAAAATGATGGTTTTTAGGCGATTTCTTGGGAAATTTTGGCTCTTACTCTGTGACTAAATTTATACGTCAATTACTGTAATCCACATTAGCGATAATGATCATGGTCCACACTCCCCACTTCCTGTTTCCATCTCCACATTATCTCTCCCACAATGTGATGCATGTCTCTTACTCCTTTGAGTATGCTGCTATTTATTTTCCTGCAATTTAATACTACAGAATTCCTCATACTTTGTCACAACTTCGATTATCAAATTACTTCAGATATAAGTTCTTTCTCTTCATCATGTCTCACAATTTGTGCAATGTCATTCAAGAAGTAGATTTGGGTTCATCAGATCAACCTTATGTGCTTCCAACATATATTGCTCATACGGTGGAGGATGAGTATCAATTTGTGTTAATTGGTTGACCAAACAATCCTAGACGTCAAAATATTCGGATGATCATTGTTGTGATGCCAAAAACTTGGGGATTCGAAAGAATTGTTCAAGGAAGAATCGTGCCTGGTGGTTATTTCCAATATCTTTTTCCTTTCGAGGAACTCATGGAATCAGTGGTGGAAAGAGGACCATGGGCTTTTGCAGATTGAATATTGATTCTTCAGCGATGGTTTCCTCTCATGGATCCTATCAGTCTCAACTACATTCCTTTTTGGATTCAAATCAGGGGAATCATACTTCAGTACATGACAAAGACGGTCATTGATCACATTAGACAGACTCTTGGGGCACAAAGAGTAACAGATTTCACACCTCAAGCAGAGTCTCGTGTTGAGTTTTCTCTTACTTATGGTGACATTGATGTCTCTCAACCTCTCAAGTTTCAGAGGAATTTCAATTCACTCATGGAGTCAACACTTTACTGAAATTTCGTTATGAGATACTCAAAGGTAGCTATGATGTTTGTGGTATAGTGACTCATTATTCTAGCGCTTGTTTAATCACCAATGGTGGTCCAGGACTCTCTTTGGACAGTGACAATGGCTCTGGTAATACTGGACCTACAGAAGGTAATTCTGTTTATGGGGTTAGGATTGAGGATATTAATGAAGAAGTGAATCTACCTGATGCTGCTGCAACAAATCCAAATCCTGAAGGTAATGACATGACATAATCCCAATATATGGCGGTAGCTAATATTGAAGAAGCAAATGTGAATATGGGTGAATCAGATATGAATATGCATGATGCATTTGGCTCCCCATCTCTTCGCAAGAGAAAATTTGTAGATGCAAGAACTAGTTCTTCTAAGCTCATCACACGAGAACACCGGATAATGGAAGGCAAAGGTTCGTTTGGTTTTTCTCCCATCACTAAAATTCAAGGTTTGGTGGAACCTAAACTATCCGGAGATCAATAATTACAACTATTTGGAACTATCAAGGACTTGGCATTAACCTGACAGTTTGGCGCTTGAAGGAGATGCAAAGGAAGTACCTCTCAGACATGATGTGCCTAATGGAAATGAAACATTGTGATGATGTTGTTCGTGATATTTGTTGTTCTTTAGGTTTTGAAAATTATATAACAGTCCCTACACATGGTATAAGTGGAGGTCTAGCTATATTTTGGAGGAAGTTATTGGTTGTGTCTGTATTTCCTCAGTCTTCCAGTCTGGTGGATTATTTGGTGAAAAGTAATGGAATAGTTTTCGCAACACAAAACTACCAATTAAACCTTTCGTACTTATCTTATCGATGTATCACTTAAGGATCGATCCCACAGAGAATCTAGAATAAACACAATAGAATTGCAAGTGTTCGACTAAATCAATAGCAATTCAGTGATGTGGTGGTGGTGATCTAACTAGTAAGACAAAAATATAAAACATAATGACTAACAAAAACAGAGCAAATAACTAAAATAAAAAGCAATGGATCAAGAGAGTGATAATCGATTCTTGGGAACTAACAATCTACCAATGGTGTAAGCAATAGCATTAAGACCCATCCTAGGACATGGATAACGAGTTCATGGTTAACTGACTCTCGTGGCACTAACTCTTTCACATAATGTTCAACTTAGCTAAACTCTCGTTTGTAAACCAAACAATCTATAAACATTAACGATTAAACCCACTTAGTCTACTAATCACCTTAACTTCAACTCTCGTTGGCTAGGGAAGAAGAGCACATCTAAGTTCTTTCAAGTAATTCTTAAGTACCTCTCAATTATAAGAACACCTATGATCAAGAATTGAGTGATCAAAACAATTCTAGCATTAAGCACAACTTAGGCGAAGGAAACATAAGTTCTAAAACTTTACATCATTACTTAATCATCAATCCCCTAATCTATCAACCTATCAATCCATTTATATGACTACTCAAGCATATTTATAAGCACAGAAAGATTCATTACACAAGAGCAAGACATAGTGATAAGATACAAAAAGTAAACACAAAAGTACACACTCGTATAATACAAAGGAAATGAGAAATCAAAAATAGATTAAACACTTGAACAACTATGAAAACATCTTAGCTAATATTGATTATTACTCTAAACAAACATAGAAACATATAAAAGAAACTAATCAAAAACGAAAATAAAAGTTCACGACGAACATGAAGAACACTAATGGAGATTTCTTAAAATAAACTTGGAATAAGTACTTGTTAATAACTAAGAAAGGTCTTACATGGATTCAAACAAAAAACAAACATAAAACGTGCTATAAAAGATCCGAACTTATGTACAAACTAGAAGATGATCAATAGTGAATTCTAAGAGTAAATGATTGTGTCTTGATCTTGTGGACCTCTCTCCTCTTTTTAGGGGTCTTCACTTCCAATTTTTAACCTCTACACCTCTTGTCTTGACTTTTGTGGTCAGATCAGATCAATAAAATAGAAAGAATCTATTAAAAATAGAAACTTTCATGTAAGTTAAAAAGTGAAGTTGATATGTTTCTAGTCGTAGAGAAAGGACCGACCGGTCTCCTGATCGATTGATCGATCTGTGTTGAGATTGATCGGTCTCCTTGTTGTATGATCGGTTCTCTATTGTTTGCAAATTTCTCTTAAACAATGGATCGATCGATCAAGGCTGCGATCGATCGATGCTCAAATCGAAAGATTAATCACTCGGTCGTTCGCAGGTCTCTTTGTAGTGTTAGATCGATCGTAGATGAGACCGATTAGTCGTTATGTGGATCGGTCGGTTGGGATATTTTGTTGGAAAATCCTTTCAAGACCGATCGATCTACCTAAACACCAGCTTTTTCTCATAATCGCCGACCGATCGGTGAGGATATAGACCGATCGGTCGCTTACATTATCAACACTTCTCTTTTATACTTCATTTCCCTTCAACTCAAGATGCAACTTCAATCCAGCACGATCTTATCATCCTTAATGCAGTCCAATCATGGATTATTGTCCCAGTTCACCTAAAATGACTCAAAAATTTAACAATATGTTCAATATCGTACTTAGGACTCTAAAACACAAAATATCGATAAAAACCTAACAAATTAATTACAAATGATATAAAATAAAGATTAAAACTAGACTTAAAAACAGCTAAATATCCTACTTATCAACGTCCAAGACCAACATGAGGAGAATTTTGGGTATTCACAATGATGGAGGAAGTGGTCGATACCTTGGATTACCTAAGCAAATTGGTAATAAGAAGAAGGATATTTTTTGATATATCAAGGAGAAAGTTAAACAAAGAACTCATGGCTGGAAAAACAAATTCCTTTCAGAAGCAGGAAAATAGATCCTTCTTAAAATCGTTGCCTTAGCGTTACCGGTTTACACCATGAATGTATTTACGATCCCAGTTGGTATTTGTTCAGGAATAAATCAGATTCTTTCATGAGTTTAGTTTTTTCTTTATTGTTAATCAAGTGGCAATGTCTTTATGAATTAAGTTTTCGATATGATAGGGATTTTTTATTTTCGGCTTATACTGATGATTAACTTCCATAAATCAGCGATTTAGACTAGTGGTTTATGATTTTAACCAAAATAGGATTTGATTTTGTAGATATGTGAAATTGTATAATTAATATACTTATGGTGTTAACAATTAGTTTTATTAACTAATTTGTTGCACACAAACTCTAATGGTTATATACATCATATAATATTTATTTAAGCAATCCATTGGAGATATATGAATTCATATACAATGGTAACTGTTGGTCGGGGGTGTTAACTAATTTATTGTACTCATATTCTTATGTTTGTTTACATATATTATATATTACTAAAAACATATCCATTAAAAAAGGAGTAAGAGATATCAAATCTGAATCTCTTCGCCTATTGGCTTCATTGTCTTGTGCCATAAAGGGTTTTGGGAGTTGTATCTCTTCTTTCATTTTTTTGTGGGAGTGTAGGCACAACTAAATCTAAGCCTGCAAGATGAAAGACATATCAATAACCTATGTAATAGTATTCAAGTAAACACAACGTCGAAAGCACATGGGTAAATAGAACGTATGGACAAGATAGAATATCAACCAGCTATGCACATAACAAATATGTCTCATACATACGCGTTCATGTGCTATGCAAGAAAATATAGTGACACCAGATCATGAAAAAAAACAGAGGTGAAAACAATTTTTTATTACAATAATAATTGACATTTTTCGACATGCAAGGGACTGTAAATTCAAACATATTTAATTACGTATTTGCGGAGCAAATTACATATGAAACATATTTGGGAACATGAAACACAAATTAGTTGCTTCGCCACATTTGATTTCGGAGATCTATGGACATACCGAAATGGAAAACAAAATTCAAACCAGTTAAGGACTAACAGTAAAAGGTCACAAAAAAAGAGTAAAGAGACTAATAACAAGTTAGATAGGTAAAACAAGTCATAGACGTAAAAACATATTGATACTATCCAACTAACCAAATAGGACAAAAAGAAATTATGAGTTTATACATGTAAGCAATTAGAAACATATGTACAAATATATAAAGAAAAATCTTCATTACCCTCTACTAAAATTGGAAGTTATGGTTATTTCTGACCAACTTTTTTGATGCCGACCTTTGCTTGGCATCATCCCTTGGACCATAGTTCTACGCTAACATTTTCAGATGTAAACAATTGTCCGAAACTGGAGGTCAGGTTAGCATGCATGCTATGTGTTCCTCCTTTTGGATGACTTTGATTCCTTTCGTTGTAGTTTTTTTGTAGTAGTCAACCAGTGAATCACCTAAAATGATGTCATGTGAAAAATTATGTTTACTTATTTTTCAGGTGTATCGAAAAACTTGAAATTAAACTGTATGGTTATATCGTCTTCTTGTTCATACTTTCGTCTTTCGTTAATGTTAAAGTGACAATGTTTACTCTTTTCAATTTGTTTCCTGATCTTCAGGACTAGTATGATTGTAGTGTTATTCCTATATTTTTGAGCTCTTAAGAAAATTGAATACCACAGTGTATTGGATGACAAGCATGGTCCGGGATACACACATGCTAGTTGTTCCGTTGAGAAGATTCTTTTTCGACACATAATTTTTTTCTTTTTTGATTCGTGTATCCGTTCTTTCATTTTTTTATTGTCACTACGGTTCAGCTTGTCGTCCCCTGAAATTGAATGCCCATTACCATCTCTTGTAACTCGAGAATAATTGTTACGGTTATAAGTTATTTTTTCTTTTTGTGTTTGGAACCTCACACTCTGTTTAAATTGACTACTCTATGAAGCACAGAGGCGTTATTTTTGGAGGGCCTCATCAATTTTGATCTCAACATTATATGTACTCTTGAGGTTAATAAATAATAATACTAATATACTATATTTAAGATATTCGTTAAAAACATAAAATATTAATTGATTACATAAAACAAGACTTAGATATAAGCATCAGTATCATTATCCATTAACCCAACATTTCCTAAACGAAGTAGAACAAACGATTCACCATATAACATGCCTTAAAGAAGAACAATTCGCCTAGGTCCATGAATTCTAGTTCGTTTGCTTCTTTTTCTGGCACTCCATCGTGTGGTTCTGACGCTTCCTCTACAAAGATTTAGTTTTGATTAAGAAAACCCCAAAAAGAATTCTAAGAAAACAGAAATCTCAACGTTTTCAGATATTAAACTTGCCTTTAGTTCCTTGTCCACACTGGCAGTAGCATTCTTAAAAGACTCACAAAAAGCCTCATATTTCTCCAGGTAAGACTTGTGTTCGCTAGGAGGCAGATAGTCCAACATCTGCTTGAAAAACCAAATGCAACATGAAAACAAGTGAAAAAGACAATGATGAAATATGCATTGATTTAACATAGGTCTGTCCTTTACCTCTTCACGATGACTGCCACTCAAGAGATGGTCGATAAAACTTCCAAAGCCTTGACCAGCAGCATAACGCAATTCCTCTCTAAATTCACATTGTACGCAAAACCATTCACTTGTTTCACTTGTTTCACTTGTTTCACTTGTTTCACTTGTTTCACTGCACTTCTCCTCCTCTGTGGGAATGCATAAAGTAGCTACTGTAATTCATCTGCTTATTTCAACAAATCGGTATTGGTGTGAAAAAAAAGAAAGACGAAAAACACCTTTTAGGAAGCTTTTCCAGAAGCTCTCTACTTCAGCGGAGGTGGCAGAGTTGAGAACCTGCGGAAGAACGTTGTATCCAGTCTCTTGTAGGAAGTTAAAATCACCAGAAAAGTTACCGGGAGAAAAGAGCAGTATATTAGATCGAGGTGGAAATTGAGGCTCATGCAGTGGTCGTAAAGCATTCGAAACAGCTCCTACAGTTTCAGAAAACTAAAGACTTTGAGACTCTATGCATCAATAACTGTAGAAATTAAGGCATAATTAAATCGATGAGAAGATATTAACTGGGGGAGGGGTTGTGAAAAAGAGCGATTCCAGTAGATGAGACCAATTGCAGGAGCTTAAGAGGAAGGTCTGTTAGCATGCCAACGGCATAGATGGTGACAGGACCATTGTAGCCTAAATTCTTCAAGGCTCGTCTAATACAAGGACCCACCCGACTAGCATCACACTCATTGATGAGAACAGGACAGGTATTGATGTCCCAGATGACCAATGTAGCAGCGTCAGCCTGCTCATTTGTCGTCGGATTCGACTGCATCATCATTCTAAGACCTTTTGGAGAAAATATGATGTAAACCTAATTAGAGAAAATATGATGTAAGGCCTTTTGAATGCACATAGAAATATGAAAACTAGACCAAGTGCCAGAATATCTATCAGCCACATTCAATTTTGGCAACGTACAGCACTAAGTGGTACCAGAGACTAATTTGTTTCCTGAAACGATTTCAAAACTGCCACAAAGCAAAACAGATAAAGAACAAAACAAGGCTCAGATTATACAAATAGGTTTACATCGAAAAGCTGTGAATCTCTCAAAGTTTGATGGTAATCTTGTTTCATCATCTCAACGCCTAAGACTCGACGAAAACATCCTAAAGAAACTGAAAATAATTCATTACAGCGAAAATTGAACTCCCGACGAAGGAATCGAAATAACAATCTCAGATGGTACGGACAATCTCAAACATCACAAGGCGATCTACAGAAAACCCAAACACATAAACTAGAAGAAGCGATGAAGGAAGAAGAAATCAGAAGATATGAAAAGAGGCACTTACTCGATCGATCCAGAGATTGTTATTGAATCTGAAACGAAACGAAACGAAACGAAGCGAGAGAGAGAGAGAGAGAGAGAGAGAGAGAGAGAGAGAGAGAGAGAGAGAGAAGAAGAACAAGGCCGTAATCGTCTCGATTCTCCCTTTTTCAATGGAGGAGAGGAAAGAAGAAAACGGGTAAAAGCAGTTGTCGGCGGCGCCTGCGATAATTTGGTGAGAGATCTCTAGGGTAAAGTTGAAAGACGAAAAGAGTTTTGATTCTCCCTTCTAAGGGAAACTATCGAGATGTTTTTTATATTAAATTCCTATTTTTTTAATTTTTATTTTCATTTAGAAATAGATTATATTAACTTGTTAAAAGTTCGTGAATTTGGTTTTGAATCGAAATTGTCCATTTATTTTTGTGAGAGTATTTTTCGAAAAGGGATTTCAACATTCGTTAAATACTTCTTTTTCTTCATTTTTTATAGTTTTAATATAAAATAATTCTGCTATAAGAAGAATATTCTTTTCTTTTTTATAGTATTGAAAAGAGAAAAAGCTAGAACATTTTGACATTCATATCCAATATAAAGATTGATATAATGAAATTAATAACATGCACTACAAAAATAAAAGTTATCAAACCTAACAACACATTTTTATAAACCAAAAATAACAAAGTGTAAAACACCTTCGCACTATGTGCATGAAAGCTTGATATTACATAGATAAATCATCTTTTTAAACGAAAAATATCTTCAAATGAACTATCGCGATCATCTTCAATGGAAATATTATTTTTGAGTACAAAATAATTATAAATGGAAATTGTTTTGGTAAAAATAGATAGTTTTTGTTGGAATAAATAGAGCTGAAAAAGGTAAGTTTATCTTAAAAGAGATGAGTGACAAAGAGAAGCCCAAAGAGATGTCTTAATCGGCCCATTCCCACCGCTCGTCTTCTCCAATCACTTCATTTTCTCTTTACCATATAAATATATCTCTAACTCCAAACTTTTTTTTGTTTTCTTTACAAAAATATGGTCCACCATTCACATTTTTCACCCAAAATTACTTACTTTACTAATAATTTAACAAAGACTAATCTTTACTCAAAAAATATATTCAATGTTTATAAAATATTATATTATTTTTTGATAAAATTAGTAATAAATCATCTTTGTATGAATCATTTTGAATTTATTTGTTAAATATTTTATTTATGTTGTCTTTTCATTTTTGATTCAAAAAATTAGGTTGTATTACATTCTTTTTATTTATAATAAGTGTCATTTTAGTATTTTCACATAAGTTAAAAAAATATATTAAAATTTAATTATATTTCTAAAAATTAATTAACTTTTGAAATTATTTTTTATTTTGTAATAATTAAACTAAAGTAGACAATTTATATTAAAATTTATATTGTAAATTTTGAATAACAATTATTTTGAAACGAAAAAATTATAAAATAATATTTGTAGTAAAACGGAGGAAGTATGATATTATTGAAAATTTGAGTTATATATTAGTTTTTATCAATTAAATTGTTAAAATAATTAAGAAGGATAATCTAATATATCTTACATTAAATTTCTATATTACATGTAATAGCTACAAAAGATAAGAAAAATTAACATAGATATTTTTATATTATGACTAAATAAATATGTATGTAATTTAAATAAGAAGAGACTAAAGAAAATGAAAAATTTAAGAGAATTGGCTCAATTTTTTTATCATACAAATTTTAAAATTTATTTTAATTGTTACCTAATTAAAATTGATATCAAACAAATATATATATATATATATCCATTTCGTCATCCAAATCATATCCTTAAAACTATAATAATAACGGATATATACTAGAACAAAATTTCTGACCTCATGGTTTATAAGCACAAATTTCAATAAGTGCAACACATCAAAATCATTAGCCACGTGTAATTTTGTTTGGCAACATTTCTTCTAGACAATACCTAAAAGATAAATATGTAATTAAAAAATAATAATAATCTCCAAATACAATGACTAACATTTACATATTATTTTTATCTTTATTGTCATTATTAGGACTTAGTATATATATATATAATACACTCGAGCTTCTCTTCTTTTGGTACATACAAAATCTGCAATAAGAAAAGAATCTTTAGTTTCTTAATTTCTGTGAACACAAAAAATGTGTTACAAAATAATTCTCCCTCTTGTTATTCAACCGGAGATCAACCAACCGGTGGCAGAAGTGACGGTGGCGACGGAGGTTGAAACCACCGGAAGTCACCGTGACGGTGGTGAGAAGAAGAAGAAGTGTGTATGTTCACCATCAAAGCATCCAAGATCATTTAAGTGTAGGTATCATCACCATGAATATCAATGGCTTCCTTCTTCTTCTTCTTCTTCTCTCAACAAGTAACACATCATCATGTAATTCAATAATAAATTATATATATTTGTGATCTTTTATTATTAATGGTTAATTGTGTAGTTTTTTATATTTAAGGTATATATTGTGGTGGGGTTTGTTTTTTTTTTCAATTCTATTTATCAAATCTTTCATATTATAAAATGATGTTTGATTAGCAACCAATCGTTTTAGATGCTTAAGAAATTCATAGACGATTATGTATAATTTTTTTTTTTTGTAGTTCATAAGCAAAGCTTATGTTAATCATCATTGACTAATTTTTCGATTTCAAGTATTAAAAATCCAAATTTTATAAATAGTTAGTCGACATATTTTTCTCACCTTAAAAGTCTTTTCACTAGTTTTGTTTTTTTTCATTCATTCTTATAATATTATCCGTATTGTTAGAGAGTTTTCAGCATTGTTAGAGAGTTTTCTCGAGACTTATCTATATTTTTTTGATAAAATATTTATGTGACATTTCTAAAATTGTTTTAAAAACCAAGTAAAATCTAGTTTTTAGTAGGAAGTAATTTGTTTTTTTTATTAATAAGTAATTATTGGATCGATAGTAGTGAAATGTATAATCTAAGTTTTTGAGATTCGAACTTACCACCTGATATCTAACTAATTCAAGGATAAACTAACTGATCATCTGTTTTTTCAGTAAATTTTAACTTAATATCATAAGTCCAAAGTGTCCTAATTAATCTGATTAGGATGTATATTAACTCTCTGTTGGATAATATAATATAATCGAGCTAGTTCAAAGTATCTGTCGAATCCGTTACAAAATTACGTGTTTTAAGCAACATTTCGACTAGAAATAAGGAAAAGCAGATATGAAAAATGTGATTGTAATTAAGAGTAACAAGGTCTACACGTTACAGAGTTTTAAAAGAACTCGTAATCTGAGACCTAAGTAAGATATTACAATAAGGAAATTTGTAATGTGGTTTGGTTGGAGAAGTTAACTGCATATGATTGGTTTTGTGTCCAATGTTTATATTTATTTGTTTTCCTTTTGGTAAATCGAATTCATATTGAGATTGTCCTTCTTCTTACTTATTTTTCTTAAAAAAAAGAATAAATAAGAAATAAAAATTAAAAATAGAAATACGAAAAACATTATAAAATGTAAATAATAAAAATTTGTATTCAAATGTAAAAGTAAAAATTAAAATAAAGTACAAATATAAAAAAAAATATATATCTAGATTTGAAATCTATATTATCTATGTATTTATGTATGTATTTGTTAAATTTTTAATTTTATTACCCGTATTTATTTTGGACGTATATTCATTTTGGCCAGAGGTTGTTATTTCAATTAAAATTTGTATTTATTTTTAGTAATTTTTTATAATTTGTAATGATTAATTGAGTACTATAAGTAGTTTTTAGTCCAGTGATTAATGGTAAGTCTAGTGATTAATGGTAAGTCTAGTAAAAGTAGGTACATGTATAATTAGGAATTGAGTTATACCGCCTACAAAATTTATGTAAAAATTTTGTTAATAAACCAATCATTATGATTTATATTAATATTTTCCGTTGATAAAAAAAAAATTTTGAATACTAAAAGTTAATACAAATCTGGCTGCGACAATAATCAAAATCTTGATTGGGAAATTTTACCAAAAAAATTCCGGAACTCGCTATGGACGGATCTGCGAAGCATTTTTTGTGGGCTTAAAGCTTTGATAAGCTCAAAGCTTCAATGGGCTTAAAGGCCCATAACAAAATATTCGCTGTCTTTACTCTTTATAAAGTCCGAGAGAAAAAAAAAACAGTAGAAAAAGCAAAAAGAAAGACGAAGCTGCCGAGAAACAACGCGATTCCGATCAAGTGAAGTAGGAGAATAAAGACGAAGAAGAGTGGAATGAATACTACTGACGAATAAGAAGTTATAGCTGAATCTATGATCTGCAGAATTTAGAACCGAGTGTTTTCGTTCTCAAAGCTTTGTCGATTTCGCGATTGAGATGTGTTGTTTGCATGCTTCCTGAAGTGGAAACTTGGTGAGGCATTTGATTAGGGTTCCTGGCGATCGAAACTGACATAGATCATTAAAGAGAAGATCTGAAGTTATGTCAAAGAACTCTGAATCTTCTTCTTCACTTCCTCCTCAAAGGTATAACTATAAGCTTTTCCCAACGTCATTTATCTATATACTTTGATCTTATATGTTATTAGTTTACCTTTTTCCTTATTGGGTCATTGTCAAATGCTGATTTTCCTTGTGTCAAATTCTCAGTACACAAATCTTGAGATCTGATCTATATGGGTCTGTTTGATTCTGATGGTTTACTAAATACCATGTCTGTCTCATGCTAAATCTAGAAATTTTAATGATCTGTGATCTCTACTCGTGATGAAGATCAACGAAATTTTGGATCAGTTTTGCCACTTCTATACACATTGGCTCTATAGAGGTTTATCTGTCAACGTCAGATTTGTAATTTCGTGTCCTATTTGTGTCATATTACCTCTTATGCACGTTTTGTTAAAAATGTGCTTTAGTGGTCCTATCTTTTTCCTTACTGTTGTTTTGTGGCCGAGATCAATTGATGAATAAAGTTCTTTTTTTTCTTCATTATGTGTCTTTTTCTCTTTTGCTGGTCTTAAGTTTACATTATTGTCACTATAGTGTGGTGTAAATTGTCTTAATCTAAGTTCTTACTTGGTTTGAATTCCTTTTGTACTTTGCTTTGACAGATTGTTAGGTAAAGTTGCATTGATAACTGGAGGAGCCACAGGGATAGGTGAGAGCATTGCTCGTTTGTTCCACAAGCATGGTGCAAAAGTCTGCATTGTTGATTTGCAAGATGAACTTGGAAGTAAGGTATGTAAAAGTCTGTTTAGCAATGAGACGAAAGAGACGGCATGTTTCATTCATGGCGATGTTAGATTAGACGACGACATTAGCAATGCGGTTGATTTTACAGTGAAGAAATTTGGAACACTTGATATACTTATCAACAATGCGGGACTATGTGCAGCACCATGCCCCGATATCCGTAACAGCAGTTTGACTGATTTTGAGAAGATCTTTGATGTGAACGTGAAAGGAACTTTTCTAGGGATGAAACATGCGGCTCGAGTAATGATACCAAAGAAGAAAGGGTCAATAGTGTCCTTATGTAGTGTAGGAGGTGTTATGGGAGGTGTTGGTCCACATGCTTATGTTAGTTCCAAGCACGCTGTTTTAGGATTGACTAGAAGCGTTGCAGCTGAGCTAGGACAACATGGAATACGTGTGAACTGTGTTTCACCTTATGCAGTTGCAACTAAACTCGCTTTGGCTCATTTACCTGAGGAAGAAAGAACAGACGACGCACTTGCTGGTTTCAAGAATTTCGCAGCTTCGAATGCGAATCTAAAAGGTGTCGACTTGACAGTTGATGATGTAGCTAATGCTGTTCTGTTCTTAGCTAGCGACGAGTCGCGGTACATAAGTGGAGATAATCTGATGATTGATGGAGGATTCACTTGCACTAACCACTCTTTTAAAGTCTTCAGGTGATAATAGCATTTTGCTAATGAATGTTGTTTAGTGTCAAATGTCTCATGTTTCTTAAATATTTGCACTGTAAAGCTTATTGAGGTTTTGATTGTTACTTTTATCATTAGTAGAGAGATTCATAGATATTCATGGAAGAACCATATTTGATTTATGTGTGAACATTTGCTTTACTAAACATTGATTTTCCATTTCTTAGTGGTTAAATGTTCGCAGTTAATCAAAACAATAGATCGAGTTTTGTCGATATAAATATGATTAATAGAGAAAAGATCTAAGCAGGACTACAACTTTGACGAGAAATTGTCTGATTAAGTGTATCTACTACAATCCCACATGCCACTTTTGCCTGTTAATCAAAAGATTAAAGCCAACTAATTATGTGATTAATTAACTAAATTGTAATAAATTAGGACAAAACCGAATAATAGTGTAAGAATTCGAGTTGAAGCAGCTTACCTTTAAAGGGAAACGGAAGAAGAAAACGCCAAGTTTTCCGTTAGTTTCAGTAACGGTGTCAAATTCAATAGAGCCCATAGCCAAATCATGAATCAAATGAATGACGTCAGCAAACACCGTGAGGCCATTAAGCTCAGCCTCTGCGTCAAGGTAAGAAGAACCAAAAGCCGTCACGTGACCTCCATCAGAACTCACGTGACCTAAAGTCTTCCCTTTGTAAACAATCGTGACGTCAAGATCCGTGAAGTCAAAAGAGTACACGTCAGCATTAGTTACCTTAAGAGTAACGATCATCGTCATGTCAATTGACGGTACCGGACGACGATGAACTTTGACGTGGGAGATTTTGACCCGTTCGATTTTGATTCGTGGATCGGACGGCCAGAAGATGTAGATGAGAATCGAGGTAAAAGAAATGAGAAATATAGAGATGATTAAACGACGTCGTGAGGTAAATGAAGGTTGACAGATCAAAACGACGTCGGTTAGATTTTGAGTTGATGAAGGTAAAGGCTTATATTCCGGTAATGGCGGAGTTGCTTCAGAGTCTTCTTCTCCGGCCATAGCTTCAAAAAAGAGAAAATGTCTGGTAAGATCGGTTTATATATATTTATATTTATATTTAATATTATTTTTATATTGTTGCTTAATCGAATAAACAATTGTTTATTTATTTATTCAAGTATTTAATTATGTTGTCGCCATTAGTCAGCTCGATGGAGATGTCAAGCAGAGAAAACCCTAGCGGAATCTGCAAGAAAATTCCAGATCTTATCTCATCTTTCGTGGATACATTTGTTGATTACTCTGTTAGCGGAATCTTCTTACCGGAGGATCGTAGCCCACAGGATGAGATTCTGCAAACGAGGTTTGAGAAACCGGAGCGTCTTGTTGCCATTGGTGATCTCCATGGGGATCTCGAGAAGTCCAGGGAAGCTTTTAAAATCGCTGGGCTTATTGATTCGTCGGATCGATGGACGGGTGGATCCACGGTGGTTGTTCAAGTGGGTGATGTATTAGATCGAGGTGGAGAGGAGTTGAAGATACTTTATTTTCTCGAGAAATTGAAACGAGAGGCTGAGAAATCAGGAGGTAAGGTTGTGACTATGAATGGGAATCATGAGATTATGAATGTAGAAGGTGATTTTAGGTATGTTACTAAGAAGGGTTTAGAGGAATTTCAGGTTTGGGCAGATTGGTATTGTAGAGGGAACAAGATGAAGAGCTTATGTAGTGGTTTAGATACACCTAAGGATCCTTATGAAGGGATTCCTATGAGCTTCCCTCGTGCTAGACCTGATTGTTTTGAAGGACTTAGGGCTAGGATTGCTGCATTAAGACCTGAAGGTCCAATTGCAAAGAGATTCTTGTCGAAGAATCAAACAGTTGCTGTTGTTGGTGATTCGTTGTTTGTTCATGGAGGTCTTTTAGCTGAGCACATTGAGTATGGATTGGAGAGAATAAATGAGGAGGTTAAGGGTTGGATTAATGGGTTGAAAGGAGGACGATATGCGCCTGTGTATTGTAGAGGAGGGAACTCTGTGGTGTGGTTGAGGAAATTCTCGGATGAGATGGCTCATAAATGTGATTGCACGGCTCTTGAGCAGGCTCTTGCCACCATTCCAGGGGTTAAGAGAATGATCATGGGACACACAATTCAAGATGCTGGTATCAATGCTGTTTGTAATAATAAAGCCATTAGGATTGATGTAGGCATGTCTAAGGGATGTTCCGACGGTTTGCCTGAGGTTCTGGAAATCCGCAAGGACTCTGGTGTGCGGATTGTGACATCAAATCCATTGTATAAGGAAAATCTGATTCCTCATTTAGCTCCTGAGACTAAAACAGGTCTTGGGTTGTTGGTACCAGCTGAACATGTTCCTAAGCAAGTGGAAGTGAAAGCTTGAAGACCTTTAAGTGAACACTAGTTTGGTAGGTACTCTGTGTTTAAATGATTGATGCCTTTTGCAAGTCAAGCACTGGCAGATTCTTTTGTAAGAACATCAGCAAAAGTTCATTGTTGTACCATTTTATGGATAGTAATTGATTGAGAAAGCCAGAGACTAACCTCTGATGTCAATTATAAGTCTTGTCTTCTAATTATCGTGAACCTTTGTCAACATTTTTTGGTGTAATAAACAAATGGTTTTTGCCAAATTACAACAAAGATACAAAATTTTACAAATGCAACTTTCATCTCAATACACAACTCTCTTTTTACTCAACAAAACAATTCCTTAATAAATCCAAGACCACAGAAGAAAGCAATGGTGAAAGGTGTAGCTATACGTTTGTATGTGTGTTTAGAAATCCAGATGAAAGCAAAAAGAAGACAAAACTCTGATTTTGCGTTGAGTTCTATACTTCTTACGAGTTTTGTGCTCGGCTAGGTTTCTGTTGCCGTTCGCTTTGCCGTTGAGTCACATAAGAAACCGCTCTATACATATCCGAACATGAATATGCAACCTCAGACATAGCCTGAAAAAGCTCAGGAAGGCGAGATCGAAGACTAGCCAGTGACTTCTCTCTAACTTGCTGGCTTTGCCTGTGATAAGCTTCCTCTTCTTCTTCCAATCTTTTCTTGATTTGTTCTACATCGAATTGCCTCACAACGACCTCATCTTTGTGCTCATTATCTGCTTCTGATCCATCTGGATTCATCTCTTCTGGTCCTCTCTTCTGCATGTATTTATAGTACCACTCCTCAAACTGTCTCATTTTTCTTGCCAGTTCTTTTCTTGTCTCTTCACATCTGTTTCTGAGTTTAATCTCGTCTTCTTGCTGCTGCATAATCGTGCTTACAACCGCTGCAAAATTGATTATTGCGGTTCTCGCCATTTCATCTGGTATTTTGTCTAAACGGTCATACCAAGCGTGAAGGAGTTTTTGGATTGCGGGATTGGCAACTCGAGGAGGTGAAGATACTTTTTCCTTGAGTGTGCTTTCGATAGGTATGAGATTTAGCTTAAGCCATCCGCCAAGAGCCTTTATGTATTCTTTCTGATGATCTATCATCCTGCAAAATTGCGTGTGCCATTCTTGTACCACGGCCAAGAGCTGGATTGTGCGTTCGTGATGATGATCGTTTGTTTCTTTTACTGCTTGTGAAACGTCTAGAGACCTCAAAACCTTTGAGATCTCAGCTTGTCTATGATGATGCATTTGCATCATTTCCCACATCTTCCCCATCCTGCAAATAGAAATTCATAATAAACTCAAAATCATTTAGTCTAAACAATCATCAAATAACATCTACCGAAAAGGAAAACTTACGCCTCAACAAGGTGAACAAGCTTTAAGTATAGTTGTTCATCTCGAAGACGGTTGATCTCTGAAACTGTGGAGTCCATAGATTGCATATCAACTATGTATCTTGTATGCAAATGACTAACTGCTGCTTTAGCTCTCTCCAATGAATCCGAGTGGCCCCCTCGCTTCTTCACCCGATTTAAATGAGCAACCTTTTTCTGATACTCGATTTTCATGAGTTCACCTGCCTGTATCCAACAAGAATTTTATCCCAGAATCAGACTCTGAACAGAAACATATACCATTTTGATTCTACACAACTACCAATAACAATCATAGAGACAATTATCAGGTTCACAAACATAGAGATTTTAATCAAAAGACAAGATTACCTGAAAAGACTAAACATAGTTGCAAGAATCTTACCTCAAAAAGTCAATTCCTTAGCAATATGAAACAAGCACGATCATAAAAAGAAACAAGTGTTCATATGGTTACCTTCACTTCGTCGTAGAGCTTCTTTTCCCATGCTAGCAATTTATCAAGAACAGTAGCATGAGTTTCATTCTCTTCAGAATCGAAATCATCTTTCCCAGGATCAACATGAAATTGTCCTACAAATGATCTATTCCATGTAATTACACGCATTACTCTAGCAGAGTGATCAATATGGCCTGTCACAACAACAACACATCATCTCGAAATTTTAGCCAAATAACCAGTTATAGATCATCCTTGAGAAATTATAGAACTCATGGATAAGAATGATATACCTCGGTTGTCTGCAAAATTAGAATGGTAATGGAGCCTAGTGGCTTCAAGCATTTTGGAAACTTCATGAGCACTTTCAGAAGCTTTCAAGAAACTATCATCAATCTCATTGAATACATTTGCCAAATTCGTCACTGATATTCTTCCTCCTCTCCTCTCTGAGGCAATGCCCGCCCCTTTGTTCTTCTGCATTCCTCTATAATTAGAAGCTTTTTCCAAATCCACACTCACTTCCTCCACTCTCTTTGGTCTTTCCACCACCGGTGGTTTCCGTTCAACCACACTCTCCTCCTCCTCCTCTTCCTCCTCCTCCCCGTCCTCTTCATCATCATCATCTTCTTCATCGTCCTCAGTTACTGGTGAATGTGGTCGAGGAGACACAGATTTTGTTGGTTGTGGTTGTGGAGTGTCCTCTAAAGTGGTTCCAGGCATGTTCTCAACATTAGGGAAGAAGTAATCATAGAACGGTTGTTGTTGTTGATGCTGACGTGTTAGTGGAATTGGTTTAGGATTCGCCGGAGGAGGTGGTGGTGCTTTCTCCTCTCGATGATGATCTTCAGTTACCTTCCTAGCTTCTCTGTTACTACCTCCACGGCTTTTCGATTTCCTAATTAAACGGTCACGATTCTCAAATTCTGAGTCGTCATCATCATCTTCATCGATAGTTCCGTCTTCTTCAATTCCATTGAGAGCATTACCAGAAGGACCACCACCGGATCTACCATTCATCTCCGGCATAGTAGCAGCGCGTTGAAGAGGCGGAGGAGGTGGAGGAAGAGTATCAGGAAGAGGAGGAGGAGGCGGAGGAAGAGTATCAGGAATCGGCTGAGGGATTTCGACGGAGGAAGAAGAAGCAGCGTTATTAGAAATCGCGGCGGAGGAAGGAGGAGTTAAGTCGGAAGGAAGAGAAGAAGTAGAAGCGACAGCTGCAGCGGCAGATGAAGAAGAATGATTACCGGAGACTAAGAATTCGCCGTGAGAGTAATCGGAAAGAGCTGCTCCGGTGTTTTTAAGAGCCATAGCGTAAGCAGAGTGAGCGGCGGCGAAAGCGTTACGAGCAGTGACAGCTTCTTTCATGAATTGCTTTCGTTCTTTGCAACGAGCTACAGCTTCTTCGTTCTCGATCTTCGATTGAGCACAACCCATTTTTCTCCTTCTTCTTCGTCAATCACCAGTTACTACTGTGGTGCTTCAGATCGATCGGAGAAGAGAGAGAGAATTGGAAATCGAATGTTGAAAGCTTTCAAATTAAGTTTTTAAGGAATAATTTGATTTTGAGTAGATATACGACGTCGTTCTACTTGTTAGAAAAGGCATTTTCTGCTTTTTCCTTTTTCTATTTTTTGTTGGGCTACTCTGGGTACTGACGTGGATTAAAGTAAAAAGTGAAAAAAAAAACAAATATTACGTTTATTTATTTTCAACAAGTGGTTAAATAATTAATTAATAGTTTTCTTTTTGTGCAAAAATGTCATAAAAACTCTTCTTTATTAAATTGTTGAAAAAATCACCATTATTGGTTCTAAGCATGAAATTGTGAGTTTGAATTTTATCCTATTCCATTTAAAAAACTAGAGAACAAATTTTGTTGATCTAATAATTATTTGTTAATTAAAAAATTTACCATTATTGGTTCAAACAAAGCCAAAATTTGATCAAGGAAGATTAACATGATTATTAATTTGGTAAGTTAAATTATATAATTTATATTGTATTGACTCTATTTGTATTTATTTTACTTAGAGATTAAAATGTAAAATATTGTAAACTATTTTCGATTTTTTGTTTTTTGTCAATATTGGACCACAATTGGCCGGTCTATTAGCCAAGTTCATATATGATATAAGCGGTGTAACTCGATCTTTGAATGTACAAATATGTCTATCATTTAGTAGACTTACCACCTAACACTAGATTAAAGACCACTTGCATTCATTTTTTTATTTAAAAAATATCATTTTAGATACAAAAGGAATAAGTTTGGTGGAGGCAAGGATACAAAATACTGTACAATCTACAATGCAAATCAGTTTTATTTTATTTTTAATAAAATACATTTTGCAATTTTGTATATGAATGAATCATATATAAAGACAACCTAATATAAATCTGTTGTGAATTTCAAGAAATATTAACAGAATACTGATTTTTCTTTTATGTCTGTTAAATTATAATACCTTTTGTTTTAACGTTAAAATCATAATTGTAATTTTCATTTTTCTCTATTAACTCAGGTTGTACCTTTATATAATTTTTGTTTATTTATTAACAAAATCAATTGCCGACACAAAATAAAAGAAAAGAGAAAAACATAATTGGTAAATTACCAATATAAAACCTAATTACCAGAAGAAAAAAAAAGACTGTAATTATTGATTAAACTCTTAATTCCAACCAAGCTTCTCAGAAACTTCGTTATTGCTTGTGCTTATAAGAGTACTACTACCTTGTTGTTCAAGTAACACAAAATCTTTCCTTGACAGATTCTCTTATTCACGAGTTTGAACTGCAACTCAAACTGCCTTTGGACAATGAACAGATTCATCTTCTCTTTGATCATCAGACTGATACTTTACTCTGTCTCAATCTTCAGATAATCAGCTCTTGTCTCGATCTTCAGATGTTTTTTTCAAGTCACATCTGGAATACATATTTTGCTTGTCGAGCTGAAGTCAGCAGCATCAGTTTCAGATCTGTAGAATCCCAATTAATCGAAAACTGTTTCGCAATGCCTTTCACTGTTTGAATCTTAAGCTCCATTGAAGGACTTTTTCGTGATTCAAATAACTCAACGAGCTACAAGATTCATAAAAGACAGATATTATTGTCAGCACAAAAAATGTATCAAAGATTAGAGTTAGACCATAAGTTTAAGAAACCAACCTCATGATTTACAGATGAAGCAATGAAATCACTAAATCTATGCATAAACACAGCTCTTAGTTCCTTAAGCTCTGGAACTTCAGGAACCCATGCAGCTGCATATATCAATGAAGAAACAGCTTCTCTGCATTCTTCAGGACAATCCCTAAAATTGCAGAACAAGAGAACACAGAATCAAAACATAAGTTACTAAATTTTGAAACCTTTCACAATATATGATCTAAAGAGTAAGAGTTAAAACAAACCTTTGCTTCTGCATTAGATAGAGATTCTCAGAGATATCATCACAGAAACGTTCAATGAGATCATAGCAAGAGATCATTCTAAGCTCTTCAAGTACAGCTTCTGCCTGCAATAACAAGTAGTTGACTAATTTAGAAAAACAAATAAAGCTTGAATTTATAATGAGAGAAAGAAGAAGTCAATTTACTCTTGTGTAAGCATTATAGTCAAGGCCATTTTTGAGCATATTCACAATATCTGTCTTCATAAAATTAACAATTGCATTCCTCTTTTTCTTAACTATATCAAGTCGAATCTTCATGTATCTCGTTGTAGATTTGCTGCATTTCACCAAGAACATGAAGTTTTATTAGAAATCAATCAAAACTTTAAAGTTAGAACTCATACGAAACAAATTGATTATACCTCTTCTTGTAGAACTTGGGTTCGAAGCAACTAATAAGACACATCTTGTTTTGGATTCTAGATGCAGAAGATGGAAACAAAGATTGAAACTTTGTATGAATATTACAGAAACTCAAAATCAAAATAGAACCAAAGAGTTTGTTCTTAAGAGAAAGAGAAGAGAATATGTAAATTCAAAAGAAGACTTTTTTGAAAGGATATGGTTATGGTCATTATCTAATACTATGAAAGCTTTGGTATTATTTATATAACAAAACTTGGGCAACAAGATTAATAAATTATACACAACTATACACAAGTACTTGGTCAACAAGGACTTTAGCTGTAATACTATAAACTTCCAAGAACCTGCCTTAATACGGCGTCGTTTTTGTCTCTTACATTACAATTCTCATACGTAAATCGAGAGAAGACTTTTTGTGGAAAACTTTGTATAGAAACTCTGCGTAGTTGAGAAGTATTTTAGCTGTAAACTTACTAGAAACTTCTCTAATACATTACGTTTCTATTTGGATTAACAAGTAATTGGACAAAAGTTGCTAGTGAGGTCTAAGGAAAGAACCAAAAGTATGTACCAAGTCTTCCTTGAGCTATACATCAAACAAAGTATCTGACTTTCTCCTTGGCTTATGTACAAGCACCTTGTTATAGAGTCTAGTGGCCGAGGTAAATAATTGGAAAATACCGTCTGGAATCCGTCTGAAGATCGAAGATATGTCTTGCTTCAGTCTTACTTGACGGCTGAGAGCTTCTAGTAATAATCTTTGAATAGCTAGCTGAAGAGTTTCAAGAAGAAACAGTGAAACTTGCTTTCCAAAAGTAGAAGAATCCAGAATACGAAGATGGTAGTTCTTGAAGGAAAACAAATTAGAATTTGCAACATCAAGCAATTAACTAGAACAAATCAAATAGGAGCGGATCTTAAAGTTAGAATATATTTTGAATTTTTGCAGCGAAATTAATTGACAGAATCGAGATTCTTTTAACATTCCAATCGTAGTACCTCTATTGGTATCCACACGCACACAAACTGAATCAGGAACGGGATGCTAGTGCCATTTGAGATCAAATTTCCTTCTCTTAGGACTGTTGTGTCCTATCTTTTTCTCTTGGGAAAACTAATTTTTTTTATGTGTGTTACATAAACATATATAAATATATATATATATCCCTAATATAAATATATTTTGATCCAATTTGCTTAAATATGTGACTCATATAATATTAGTATTAGATTCTTAATCTATAGACTATAATTGATTTCTAACAAAACATTATAACCACCTAATATTATATGATATCGAATACTCGATTGTACGACTTCATAAAAGAAAAAGTACGAATGATTTCAGGAGATTCCCAACCGTTCCCTCTTATCTTCGACGAAGAGTTTGAAGACGACATCTCTGATTTTACATTGAATTTTATACTTCTTACGAATTTCGTGCTTGGCTAGGTTTCTGATGCCGTTCGCTTTGCCGCTGAGTCACAAAAGCAACCGCTTTATACATATCCGAACATGAATAAGCAACCTCAGACATAGTCTGAAAAAGCTCTGGTAGGCGAGTTCGAAGACTAGCCAATGACTTCTCTCTAACTTGATAGCTTTGCCTCTGATAAGCTTCCTCTTCTTCTTTCAATCTTTTCTTAATTTGTTCTACATTCAATTGCCTCACAGCGACCTCATTATTCTCTTCTGATCCATCCGGATTTATCTCCTCCGGTCCTTTCTTCTGCATGTATTTATAGTACCAATCGTCAAACTGTCTCACTTTTCTTCCCAGTTCCTTTCTTGTCTCTTCACATTTGTCTCTGAGTTTAATCTCGTCTTCTTGCTGCTGCTTAATCGTGCTTACAACCGCTTCAAAATTGACTATTGCGGTTCTTGCCATTTCATCCTGTATTTTGTCTAAGCGATCATACCAAGCGTGAAGGAGCTTTTGGATTGCAGGATTGGGAACTCGAGGAGGTGAAGATACTTTCTCCTTGAGTGTGCTTTCGATAGGTATTAGATTTAGCTTAAGCCATCCGCCAAGAGACTTTATGTATTCTTTCTGATGATCTATCATCCTGCAAAACTGCGTGTGCCATTCTTGAACCACGGCCAAGAGCTGGCTTGTGCGTTCGTGATGATGAACGTTTGTTTCTTTCACTGCTTGTGAAACGTCTACAGACTTGAAAACCTTTGAGATCTCAGCTTGTCTTTGATGATGCATTTGCATCATTTCCCACATCTTCCCCATCCTGAAAATAAAAATTCATAAGAACCTCAAAATCATTCGGTCTTAACACATCATCAAATTACATTTACCAAGAAGCAAAACTTACGCCTCAACAAGGTGAACGAGCTTTAAGTATAGTTGTTCATCTCTAAGACGGTTGATCTCTGAAGCTGTGGAGTCCAACGATTGCATATCAACTATGTATCTTGTATGCAAATGACTAACTGCTGCTTTAACTCTCTCTAATGAATCCGAGTGGCTGCCTCGATTCTTCACCCGATTTAAATGAGCAACCTTTTTCCGGTACTCCATTTTCATGAGTTCACCTGCCTATATCCAACCCAAAATCAGACTCTCAATCGAAACATAAATTATCATTGCTTATATAACAACTACCAATGACAATCATATAGACAAATATCATGTTCACAAATATAGAGACTTTAATCAAACGACAAGATTACCCAAAAAGACTAAACATAGCTGCAAAAATATTTCCTCAAACAGTTGGTTCTTTAGCAACATGAAACAAGCACAACCATAAAAAGAGACAAATTTGGATATGGTTACCTTCACTTCTTCGTAGAGCTTTTTTTCCCATGCTAGCAATTTGTCAAGAACAGTAGCATGAGTTTCATTCTCTGCGGAATCGAAATCATCTTTCCTATCATCAACATGTAATGGTCCACCATTTGGTCTATTCCATGTAATTACACGCATTACTCTAGCAGAGTGATCAATATGGTCTGTCACAACAACAACAACACATCATCTCGAAATTTTAGCTAACTAACCAGTTGTAGATCATTCCTGAGAAAATATAGAACTAATGGATAAGAAATATGATAAACCTCGGTTGTCTGCAAAATTAGAATGATAATGGAGCCTAGTGGCTTCAAGCATCTTGGAAACTTCATGAGCACTTTCAGAAGCTTTCAAGAAACTATCATCAATCTCATTGAATACATTTGCCAATTTCGTCACTGATATGCTCCCTTTGTTCTTCTGCATCCCTCTAAATTCAAAAGCTTTTTCCAAATCAATACTCACTTCCTCGACTCTCTTGGACCTTTCCTCCACTGGTGGTTTCCGTTCAACCACAATCTCCTCCTGCTCTTCATTTTCTTCTTCCTCCTCCTCTTCCTCTTCTTCCTCCCCGTCCACTTCCTCTTCTTCTTCTTCGTACTCAGTGACTGGTGAATGTGGTCGAGGAGGCACAGGTTTTGTTGGTTGTGGTTGTGCAGTGTCCTCTAGAGTGGTTCCAGGCATGTTCTCAACACTAGGGAAGAAGAAATCATAGTAAGGCTCTGGTTGTTGTTGTTGATGCTGATGTGGCTGTGACATTGGTGTAGGATTCGTCGGAGGAAGTGGTGGGGCTTTCTCTTTCTGATGATGATCTTCAATTATCTTCCTTCCTCCTCTGTTACTACTACTACTACCTCCACGGCTTCTCGATTTCCTAACCAAATGATCACGATTCTCTAATTCTAAGTCTTCATCATCGTCATCGATGGCTCCGTCTTCTTCAATTATTGTTCCATTAAGAGCGTTACCAGAAGAACCACCATCGGATCTACCCTTAATCTCCGGCATAGTAGCAGCGCGTTGAAGAGGCGGAGGAGGCGGAGGAAGAACATCATGAAGAGGAGGAGGAGGCGGAGGAAGAGTATCAGTAATCGGCTGAGGGATTGCAACAGAGGCGGCGGAATGAGGAGGAGAAAAGGCAGAAGGAAGAGAAGAAGTAGAAGCTATTGCTACAGCAGCAGATGAAGAAGAGTGATCAGAAGAAACTAAGAACTCGCCATGAAAGTAATCGGAAAGAACAGCTCCGGTGTGTTTAAGAGCCATGGCGTAACCAGAGTGAGCAGCAGCGAAAGCGTTACGAGCTATGAGAGCTTCTTTCATCAATTGCTTTCGTTCTTTGCAACGAGTTACAGCTTCTTCATTCTCGATCTTCGATTGAGCACAACCCATCTTTCTCCTCCTTCTTCTTCTTCTTCTTCTTCTTCCTCACTCACCAGTTAACACTGTAATTCCGATGAATTGGAGAAGAGAGAGAAAACCCTAATTTGTTGCCCTCAAGTCATTTTTTCAAAAAGATAAAAAATATGTAAAAGACAAAATAACCATTCTAGTTTAAGAGAATTACATGCCCAACCATACATTGGACCCAATTCATGAATTATCCATTATACAATTGGGTCAAATACTTGGATCCATTGGGCCCAAATTACATATTTAACGAAAACCTAACTAGTAATTTTGGGCCCAAATTACTCTTTTATCTCCGACGAAGAGTTGCAAGACGAGCCACTACATCATCATAATCCAAGAGCTCTGGTCTCTGAAACGATGACATTCTCTCGTTCTTTCTTGTTGATGAAGTTTCATTATTAGGTCTAAGTATTATAGAGTTTTCTTGTTCAATACTCTTTCTTTTCTCTTCGTCTGCTTTCTCATCGTTTCGAGTTCCTTGTTTCCTGTATGGAGGTGAGATTAATCCGTAAGGTAAACTCTTTTTCTTCTTCTTCTTATGTACAAAGTCTCTTCTTTGAGAACTCGAGCTTGAGCTGGAACTAGAACTCAAACTGTCTTTGGAGAATGAATCTCTTCTCCAACTCTCTGAAAGAACTGATTCATCATCACTTTGATCATCTATGATTGTTTTCTCTTTCTCAAGCTTTGGATCATCAGTTCCTGTCTCGATCTTCCCGGATTCAATCTAAACAATTTTCAGATATTAGAACAACAAAAGCTCAGACATTCATGTTTGTTTTAGTCACATTTAGATTACATGTTTTACCTGCAGAGCTGAAGTCTGTCTGAGCAACATCAGTTTCAGAGCTGTAGGATCCCAATTAAGAGAAAACTCATCTGCAATGTCTTTCACTGTCTGAATCTTAAGTTCTCGTGAAGGTCTTTTTCGCAATTCAGTTTTCTCAACAAGCTGCAAGACAGATATATTGTCAGTGTAAGAAATGTGGCAAGATTAAACAATGTAGTTTCAATAATAAACCAACCTCAAGATTCACTGATGTAGCAATGATATTCCCAAATCTTTTGTTAAACACAGCTCTTAGTTCCTTAAGTTCAGGAACATCAGGAACCCATGCTGCTGCAAATATCAAAGAAGAAACTGCTTCTTTGCATTCTTCAGGACATTCCCTGAAAGTGAAGGAAACAATCAAAACTTAACTTAGTAAATTTTTGAGAAACTTTTGGAGTGAAATCTAGAGATTAATAGTAAAAGTGAAAACCTTTTCTTCAGCATTGATGAGAGATTTTCAGAGATACAATCACAGAATTGTTCGATGAGATTGTAGCATGATATTATTCTTTGCTCTTCAAGTAATACTTCTGCCTGCAATAACAAGTTGTTGACAGATTTAACACCCTTTCTTAAGCTTAGAACTTTAACGAGAGAAAGAACAAATCTTAATTACTCTTGTATAAGCTTCAAAATCTTGTCCATTCTTGAGGAAGTTCACAATATCTGTTTTCAGAAAGTTAACAGTTGCAATCCTTTTTCTCCTTACGAAATTAAGCCTGATCTTCATGTAGCTAGTTGTAGATTTACTGCAATTCACAAAGAACAATGGTATTAGTTAAACAAATAGCTCAGAAACATTCAAAACTTGAAACAGATTGACAAAATATCAAACCTTTTCTTGTAGAACTTGGGTTTGAAGCACCAAAGAAACATCTTGTTTTCGGTACTTGAGGCAATAAGATAGACAAAATCTGAAACTTTATATGTAAATACAGAAGAATCTAGCTGGTGGTTTAGTGAATGATATTGACGTAAGAATCAGAATATAGCAAAAGTTATGAAGCAAAGAAACGAACCTAAAAGTTACATCTTAAGAGAGAATATATATGTAAATTTAAAAGAAGAAAGACTTTTCTTAAAAAGACAGGTTTGGTTCTTTTTATAGTATTAAAATTCTACAGCTTGAAATACAAGTTTGGATACACAACTACTTAGTTAACAAGGACCTGATACGACATCGTAACTGGCTCTAATTTTTCTTTAGTTTCTGCATAAAAGAGTAAGTGGACAAAGACATGTCCTAAGATTCGAGTCTACAGTCAAAACGAAGTGTCTTTATTAGGACTTTTTATAATATATCCTACTTCACATCTAATGGTTGGACTAATTGCTGAAGCTGATGAACAATGTGAGACATTCTTGGACGCATCGATGGAACATTCTGAGTACAAGAATAAACCAAGTCCACAACTTTCTGAACCACATTTGCCTCTGGTAAACCGCTTGTTATAACCGGATCAAGAATATCTAACCATCGGTTTGTCTGAACCAATGGTGTAGCCCACTCGAATATACTCTGCCAACCAACTGAAGAGTTAACTGCTTGAGTTGGTCTACGACCGCTCACAATCTCAAGTAAAAGAACTCCGAAGCTGTAGACATCGCTCTTTGTGGTGAGTTCGTTTCTGTATACATATTCAGGTGCGAGGTAACCGTAGGTTCCCCCTGCCATTACAGTTCTCTCTTGCATTACTTCCCAAGGCACAAATTTTGAGAGTCCAACGCCCATTAAGTGAGCTCCAAACTCCTCATCTAGCAGCACGTTGCTTGCTCGGATGTCGCGGTGTACCACTTGCGGTTTGACCTTGTCGTGTAAGAACCTAGTTGTTCAACGTTTCAAAGAAGTTAGACAGTAAAATAAAACCTAGGATAGCTACAGACCCATTACTATAAACAGTATGAATGAGCATGTAAACCAAACAAACGGCACCAAATCCTCAACGAAATATCTGAACTAGAGATACCAATTTCAACTAGAGATCATATATTTGATTTAAATACAGAAGAAAATCAGCTTAAATTTGGTCAAAAACTTTTAAAACCGAAAGCTATAGTATAAGATTGAAGACTTACGCGATTCCTTGGGCAAGTGTTGTGGCAATGTTCAATCTCATGTTCCAGTCCAAGCTCCTACCACCTCTAGGCACATGATGCAGCCATCTATCAAGTGGCCCACTAGCTATAAACTCATAAACAATGAATCGTTCTCCATGATCATAGCAACAACCTTTGATGGTCACTACATTCGGGTGATGAAGTCTAGCTGCTCTTCTAATCTCTGAGTAAAACTCTTTTTTCCTCTGAAAGCTAGACCTTTTCAACCTTTTAACCGCCACTTTAGTCCCGTCTGCTAAACCACCACTATAGGTTCCACCGGTTTTTGCATCCCCAGCGAGACGGTTTGCTTCACTGAAGTTTTTCGTCATTGATCTTAGTTCTTCACTAGTGAAGATCTTCCATGAAGGAGGAACTAAAGCTGAAGAAGAAGCTGGATTTGATACTCTTCTGGATTTTCTGCGTTTCTTGCTTCGTTTGTAGACAAGAAGCCATAATATGATGGCAAAAGTGGTGAAGATAATCAAACCACTAACAACAATAAGAATAATTAGATATTCCCCATGACAATTGAGACATTTGGAATCTGCAAAAGAGGAAAGTTAGGAAAATTAACACCTCTCATTGTTTCATTTGCATTTACAATCTACAAAAGAATATTTATTAAACTAGTTTAGTGTTTTCTTTCCAACTCCTAACGATTAATTACAGCCAACAGTTATATGGCTTATATGGCTAACTAACACAGATGCTAAATATAGAAGAAAGAGTTAGAGAGGCCAATACCAGAATCAACCATGCAAATGAAAGCATGTGATGTGTTACATCTTTCACCAAAGAGTGACAATGAACTGTTTGTCACAGCTATACAGATATTAGCACGACAAGATGAATTTCCATTGCCATTGCCACAGCGAGTGTGAATTGGCACTTTGGGAAACATGGAGTGGTTCCATTGAGGAGTCTTAGGATCAGACCAGCTCCAATTCAACGTAGAAGAATTCAAACTTCTTCCTCCAATCCAGCAACTGCTTGCATTTCTATTGCATAGTTTTTGCACAAAGCTGAGTTCTTTATTCGATCCAATCGATGCTAAGTGACCACCATGAGTTCTACAAAACATTTCTGATCTTTCCCATGTAGTTGAGTTTGTAAAGTAAGCATAGCATTTCGTTTGGTTTGGTCCAATTATCCAATCAGAAGGACAAGAAACTGTACATAGAGAATCAATGACACAATAAAGGGAAACAACCATCAGAATTACACATTAGGCACAAGAATCAAGAGAAAAAAACATTCATTTTCTCTTTTTACCTCTGTTAGATCTTTTCTTGTAATCACTAGTATTCTTAGTTGATTCGCTTGATATCTGAATCATTTCAAAATTTCACATTATAGAACATAGTAAACAACTTCAATCTCTTACAAGATTCAAAATTTTTGGTAGAAGCTTCCAACAATTTGACACAAGTTCAGAAACCCTAATTCCTGATTATTGTTACTTACAGTATCTAAGGACGCGAGATAAAGCAGAGTCAGACATAAAATCCAAAGCAGGGCTTGTTTCCGATATAAAACCCATTTCAGCTCCATAGCTACAACCTACAGCTCATAAACACTGGAAAATTAAACCATTTCAGCTTCAAATTTGACAAATTAGAAGACAAAAAGTTCATCACAGGGCGGAATAAAGAAATCAGGATAGTGGAAATTACACTGAGTCACGGCATCAGACTCGGACTAAAGTAAAGAAAAATGAATTTTTTGTGACTGCTAAGGAGGTTTATCTGGTTGATGTTTTGCAGTGAAGAGAAAGAGAATGGATTTTAATGGCGAATTAATGGAGGACTCAGGACTATAGAGAAAGTCAGTGGGTAGTTTTAAGAACAATTGACTCATATATTATATATACTATATTTTTAGTTGGACAAAAAAAAACACTATTTATTTAGTTGGACAAATATATATATATATATATATATGTATATATATAACAAAAATTAGAATAGTGTTTTTATTGAGACTTACAAAATTCATCTAATTCATTTCAATATTTGAAAAATGTTCAAAAATTCCTATTAAAAAATAATTGAAAAGTGCTAATTTTAGTTATTTTTTAAACTTCAAACTTTTATTATTTTGTAATTTCTATTTATATTTTTGGTTGAATGAACCAAACTAACTTTGATTTAGGGGGCTTATTCAATTAAGAATTGTATTGAATTTTACTAACTTTTAATGTATTGACTTTTAATGATTTTTAATGATTTAGTAAACGTAATAGTTTTTTTAATCTTTGTTAGTTAGCTTCTAATTCCAAAGTAGAAAACTATATCATTTGTTTATTTTTGAAAATTTATGCAAATTTATTTGATTTTTAATATATACTATGACGATTATTATTATTGGTGGATGGTATGATACAAATATTACTAAAAGTTTTATTTATTGACTAATCATATTCTTACAAAATATAATTACACATTTATATTTCATAATACTTGTATGTATGTTATGGCCTTTCACATTTAACTATTTGTTTGTTGTGTTTTCTAAAAGTATAAAGATTTTTATAATATATTAGACCTAACTTGTGTAAAAATATGACATATTGATAGGAGAATTTTGGTTTTTATAGTTTAAGCTGTCTTAAACGGCTTCAAGTTTCTCAACAAAGTGAATTGTGAAGACTAGAGTACCAAACTTTTATTTTCTTTTCATTAATTGTAATGATTATGCTTCTTACGTTTTGCTCTTCCTTTGTTGACTCATTCGACTCTTTTTGAGTTTCTTCTCTTTTATCTTCTACTTTTTTTGATTCAGACTTCTTACATTTTTGCACTTTCTTCATTGTTCCATATTTGTCTACAAAAACGTGTAAAATGTTAGCGATCAAATAACATTCAAAATGGGTTGTGTCTTTGCTGAAAAGAAAATCTTATGGTTAATGGGTGAAAAATATGATAACCCCAGCTCCGCAAAAAATATATAAATAATGAGTCACTTACAACCAGGAGTTACAGTAAGAGCCAATATTCTCAACTGTGCTGACACTGCCATCAACCACTTGGTTTCTTCACCTCAATCATTTTCACATGTATGAAGAGAAAAAAAGAAACATATAGCAAGGCAAGTTACATAAAATTACAAATATGTAGAAGAACAACAAATCTCACAAACTACAACACAATAGGAATCGATATGCCTCACCAATCACCAAGCAAACCAAGTGGTTAGGGAGACATGTTCGTGGAAGATAAGATTTTCATGATCAAGTGGCATATCACCAAAAAAAACCAGATTCAAGTTACTTAAGATCAAAATACATAATTATTAATAGGTTAAGAAGCTTCGACTAAAAATTTCGATAGCAGAAATTGAGAATCACCTGACTATATATCCCTTTCTAAAACTTTTGGAGTGACAAAGAAAACTCTTTTGCTCTTCCAAAAGGAGACTCTTTTTGAAGGGCATGTCTGACCCGTCAAGTCAATTGTCCATTCCTGTAGTCAATATAACCCACATTTATGAGAAATATATCCAAGAATCAGACTAATAAACAGATTGTCAATATATGAATAACTCATCTAAAGAAAATCACATACTTGTTGTATTCTAACGATATTATAACACGCCTCAATCTACTGCATCACAAGAGGTCGAGTAGGTGTTGCAAAGACAATTTCATCTATGAAATAACAACAATTACAACATTCAATTACATTCCTAAATCATCAAGCAAGAGATCTTCATAACTATTTTCCAAGGATACAAAAGTGGGATCATAAGTTTTACCTTGTGGAAATCATCTCAAGTAATTATACATCACAACCGCATCTATAAAAATGTTTTACCAAGTCCTCTCGGAAAAACCACCAATGTGTTTGAAAACAAAGCGGTCTTCGTAATGAAAAATTGATAATCTCTAAGAGAAACATTCACATTCATTGGAATAACAAATACAAATGCATCAATATGCCATAACAAAGAAAGAGATTCACAGTGGTTTAGATTCAACATTCCTACATATAGTTTTTTATTTCACTGATTGGTTTAGAGAATTACTAAGAAAGGCAAAGACTTTAGTGGGTGACATTGAGAATGAGAATCAGATACAGACAACGTTGCTCTTGAATAATGGCAATAGAAACGCTTTACATAAAAGCTTCCAATCAATTTTGAGCAGGCTCCATTAAATAATACACATAGGTTGAAGTCAAAGTGTTGCAGGGTAAAATAATAATAAAAAAAGAAGAGAAAATCTCTCTTCTCATGAAGATATTGCCTTGCACATCATAAAAATTCATCTTTTACCTCAATACGAAGAAAACAACACAACATGGTCAGAAAGGTTTTATTTGAATTTGGATTAGATGTCATGTTTTTGTGTTTTGTTAAGGAAACAAGGTTTCTGTTTTGTGCAGATAAGAAGAGGTGGAAAATGATTAAAGGAAGATGTAAATAATTGTAGATTATCATGGGATATTTGATCGTGGATGGTTTTAAGATTAAAAAAAAACTAGGATTTAAAGTAAACCTAAGAAATTATTTTTTGGGTTAAAAAATAACAGGTGGTGAAATATTTTTTGTAGAGAACAAAACTTAAATAGTTACTCTAAAAAATTGGTAAAAAATAATATTTTAACTGTTTCTCGTGCTTACATAAATTTACTCAAATTTTTTTTTCTTATCTATAAATTCATATTACAATCTTCGAAGTTTCATTATTTATTTATTCTATTTTATATTGAAAAAACTAGTTCAACTTTGATTTCTTTTTTGGTACAAATTTTGTTGCTAGAAACTTGTGATTGTTTGAGTTCAACCTTAATAATTCAAACACTCAAATTGATTTTTATTTTAATATTATATTGTATTTATTTCAGCCTTAAGATCTTAATAAAATATTGATGTTGGTAAATTGTGCATGTTTTTAACTGTGATTTTTATTTCATTTTTTGCTCACTTTTTGTTGATCATAATTAAAAAACGATTCATGATATTCAATCTGAAAAAGTATTAAACAATTCTTTGTTTTTATCATTGTAGATAATGAATTCAAATATTGTGGGATATTGAAAATTGTATCTCATCAAACTGTGATATTACTAAAACCTACTGTTGATTAACGTGACACTATCATGAAGATAACGGTTTATATATCTATAGGAGTTAAAATAGTGACAGGATATTATATTTTTCTTGTTAAAGTGAAGAAACAAGCTGCTGATAAAACAATAATAATGTGAATGGAAAATTGGTTACGAGAGTGTGTTGATCACAACAATTACTTTTCTTTTGATGAAAGTTTTCCTTATATGCAAAATGAAAAATTGTTATTTGTAAGGTTTATGTAGTATAATGAAATTGGATTTCAAAATCAACCTTTAAAATGAAAGTTAAAAAATTATTTTGAAATGAAATGTAAAAGAAATCGATGAACTCATTGCTAACACTTACTCATAAGTTCTTCAATTTGATATTCCGAAAGAGAAATAAAATATTGGAATTAATGTTTTTGTTTGTTCGTGCGTGTAAATTTTGTTCATACATAAATTTACAAAAATTGTTTGCAAGTTTATATATATTTAACTGGTTTTAGACTACTTTCAAATGAAAATAGTATATTGTATTCATGAATATGATATTTGATTTATCTTCATAATTTTTTTTCTCTAAACTTTTTCATGATTCCTCATGTTAGAGTATTATTTTTCTAAAACTAAATTCAAAAGGTTTTATTTAGATAACAATCTTACTTGTTAAAAATAAAAACATAAGTATGCTAGAAAGAATGATAAGAAGAATTGTAGAAAATGATCAATATCATCTATCAAAAATATGATCAATTAGTCTTCAAATTAAAGATTTCGAACAAGAAAACTTGTAAAAATATTCCAAAAACAAAATTTTCCATGATGATATAGAGATCTAGAGCGGCACAAAAAAAATGAAAATATTCATGGTAAATTTATTTATCAGAACAAATGTGCTAATCAAGTCCATAAGAAATTTGGTATTTTATAAGTTGGTATTTATCAAAACAAATGTGATGCCAACTTGTAAAATAGTCTAACAAAACAAAATTTGATCAACTTTTTAAGTTAGGAAAAGAATACAAATATGATAATCAAGTCCATGGCATATATCACATGAAAGTATAATATTAACTTCAAAAACTTTAAATATCTTAAATGTCAAAATAATTTAAGAATATGTACACAAATATATGTTATATGAACCAATGTTTTGTGGTATTTTACAACAAAAATTTCTTATAAAGATGTAAGGCGGCAAAAAAAAATGTATTTATCTAAAGAATAAGAAAAAAACAAAATTTACCATGAATAATGAATGATGGATTCATGATTTTTGGAACTGAACATGAGGTTTATTGACACAAAAATGATAATAAAAAAAAATCTATTTTAGCATGAATTTATCATTTTTACAACAATTATTGCTTTACTAATGCAATTGCATAAGTTTTTACACTAAGTTTAGCATTCAAATTCTATAGAATGCATCATTTGTAAATTAATTAATGTAATCATATTCTAACATTCTCATGGGCTTTCATAAAAGTTTAACTGTACAAAAAACTTTCTTAAATTTTGAGGCCCATGGGCCTTTAGATCCAGTCAGAATCCCAATAATATTCACAACCCTAAAGAAAACCCTAGCTTTATATAAATTTTTATTGACCTACCGTCACTTCCTTTCTCTGAAGCCGGAAACCTCAAGGTTTTTATCTTACACGAATTCGCTTCAATGGTGATCTACACAATCCTCTTTCTATCTATCAATATCTCACCATCTCTGTGATTTGTTGATTTCGATTATCTGATTTTGGTTATGTATCTTGTTTGAGGATTATAGGGAAAGGGAACGGGAAGTTTCGGAAAGAGGAGAAACAAGAGTCATACTCTTTGTGTCAGATGTGGCCGTCGTAGTTTTCACATCCAGAAGAGTCGTTGCTCAGCTTGTGCTTATCCCGCTGCTCGCAAGAGGACTTGTACGATTCTCCTCCCTCTTCATTTCTATCTCTCATTTGCTTCTTACTTGCTTAATAGTGCTTGATTAGTCGATCCATCTTGGTGAAGTAGATCATTCATCATTTCAATACGTTGTATGCTCTAGTTCTTCAAGCAGAATTAGGATTCGTTGATTATGTTTTCGTTAGGGAAAATGAATCCAATACAAACCATTTTATCTCTCATTTACTTAACAGTGCTTGAATTGGTCTATCGTTCTTATCAATTTAGTGAAGTAGATCATTCATCATTTCAATACGTTTATATGTACTTCAAGCAGAATTAGTGTTTCTTTGATAAGTTTTTCGTTAGGGAAATGAATCATGAATACGAATCATTCTTCGTTTGACTTCGTATTAGTTGAAATATCGTAAATCTCACACTGATTGTACTTGGAAAGGTTTGGTTCTTTTCGAAAAAATGAATACACAATTGATCTTCAGTACAAATTAGATAACTGCAGAAATGAGTTTTCTTTATTTTCTTGTGTTTTCCTCTATCGAAACTTCATTTCTAGAGCACATCTTGTGAATCTTCTCTTTTATTCTGTCAAAAATGGCTATAAATGGCATTATGTTATAAGCTACATAGCTCTGATTGATGTGTGCATTGATGTTGTTAGACAACTGGAGTGTGAAGGCAATCCGTAGAAAGACTACTGGAACTGGAAGGATGAGGTATCTTCGCAATGTGCCTCGCAGGTTCAAGACCGGTTTCAGAGAAGGTACAGTCAAATCATTTCGATTTTCGATAACTAGATTGAATCTGTTATAAATTGCTCCTTTGTAATGGAATTGTTGCATATTGCTTAGGTACCGAAGCTAAGCCAAGGAACAAGGCAGCAGCTTCATCAACTTAAACTGGTTTCTGAGTATCACAGGGAGAGTAAAAACTTTAGATTTTGGCTGGCTCTGAGTTTATTCACTAGCTTACTATTCTTCATTGTATGACTTTCCTTTTGTGTACTCTTTGCTTTGACAAAATTTTGGATTTGTATGAGATTTATGGTACCTCTTCAATTTGCAAATCTTTTGATTCCATTATGTATTTCCTGATTAGGCTAATGATCATTATGCTTCAGATTACCTCAAAGTACTTTATAATCCCTTCAATTTAGAATGTAGCTTTAGGATTAGTTAAATATTATGGGTTTAGTAATGTTGGATTAGTTTCTTGTGTGGTCTTGGGACAAATTGTTTGCTTGTCCAGACCGGTTTGACTCGATACAAATGTCGGTTCAGAGAGAGCATTAGTCAAACCGTAACAGATCGTTTCTGGTCCACCCAATCCACAGATTTCAGATTTTTTTCGTTATTATCTTTCTTCAAATAATTGGTATAATTGTTTACATTGCATTCAATAATATAACTCTTGCATTCATTTTGATATTCCCAAAATTCGTTATAGTTAATATAAGTTGAAGAAAAAACTTACTAAATCCATACATAATGAACATTAGGATTATAATACGGGATTTGATTATTTTGATTAATTTTTTTAAACTATGTTCATTTAGGTTTGATTCGTATTAAATATTTTAAAATATTGTTTACAAAATGTTATTTTAGAGGTCCGAAACCTGAACAATCAAAATTAGAAGAATTGAATCCGACAAAATATCTAAATGGATCATAGATTTATGTAGCTGAAAACCTAAATCTGAATCCGAACTGAAACCAATTTAAGATTCAATTTTTTTTGTTTTTAAATTTTTTCTATTACTTTTTTAATTTTTATATAAATATATCTAATCCCAAGCCCGATATATATCAAACTCAATTAGATGAACCGAATCCAACAAAATATCAAAATACCGAATTAGATGAATTGAATCTAACAAAATATCAAAAATAGATCTTTAATCTATGTACCCAAAAAACTGAATCTATACCTCAATTAGAATTGAATTTAAAACTAACATGCTTTTATTAAATTTTAACTTTTTAGAATTTGTTTTTATTAAACTTTTATTAAATTTAAATTTTTGATATGAATTTGTAATAAAATATATATCTTAATTCTATTTTTAAGAGTAGTTAAAAATATTTAATTTAATTTTATTATATAATTTATAATACAACCAAAATAAAAAATTTTTGTTTTAATATATAATATAAATAGTTCCTAATTTTTTCTTTACAAAAATATGAACATATTTTGAGCCCTTAATAAAAATGGTTAGTAGCTTCGAAACAGAGAGTGACGCGAGATTTGTCCAATGCCAGAAGAATAATCCCTAATGGGACCTACCACATGACTCTTTCTTCATTCTTCTACTTCTTCTTCTTCTTCACTTCCGCCATGTAAAAAACCTGCGTGAAACCAAATCATCTTCTTCCGATCTAATGTCATCATCATCGCCGTCAAACATCACTATCCCTTCCGTCTCCGCACTTCCACCGGAACCAGAGTTTCCTTTCACTAAACAAAACTCAACCGCACCATCTTTTCCATCTCCACCTTCGGTCATCGAAGCTGCTTCGTCTCCTTTCCCGGCGGCGACGTCAGATGATAGAGGCGGTTTGGGTAAAGCAGCATTTGCTGGACTAATTGCTGGAGTTGTTATCGGAGCAACGATTGTTCTTATCGGAGTTGGTATCTTCGTGTTTTTCTATAAAAGGAAGAAGAGGAAGTTGAAGCAGAAAGACGACGAAGCTGTTATTAATGGAGACTTAATTGATCCTAAAGGTAATTTAATTTCTAGACAAATCACCGGAAATTTAGGGTTTGTTTATTTTTCAAATTCATTAAAAAAACAAATTCGATTCGTTTGTATTTATTCGATTTGGCTTATTCTGAATCCTGAAGATACCCAGTTGATGAATTTTAATTAGTTGAAATCGATTTTATTGTAGATGATAACAATGATCGTCAGCAATGGAATCAAAGTAGTACCTCGGACATTGGACATAACTTGTTCTCATATGAAGATTTGTCTAAAGCAACTAGTAACTTCTCCAATACTAACCTCATTGGACAAGGTGGGTTTGGTTATGTTCATAAAGGAGTTCTTATGGATGGAACAGAGGTTGCTATTAAGCAGCTTAAAGCTGGAAGTGGACAAGGGGAACGTGAGTTTCAAGCAGAGATACAGACCATTAGTAGAGTTCATCATAGGCATCTTGTTTCTTTACTTGGTTATTGTATAGCTGGTTCTCGAAGATTGCTTGTTTATGAGTTTGTGCCTAATAAGACTCTGGAGTTTCATTTGCATGGTGAGTTCCACTTTACTTTACCATTGAAGGTTTCTTGTGAAGTTGCCTTTCTTTTAAGACTCTGTTTATATCTGCAGAGAAAGGGAGACCAGTATTGGAGTGGCCAAAGAGGATGAAGATTGCTTTGGGTGCAGCTAAAGGATTGGCGTACTTACATGAAGATTGTGAGTATATGTTCTTGTCTTTGTGCTGTGTAGAACACTCTGTTTCTGAAGTTTCTGTTTGTTAGTGTCAATTGTCAGAGAGATTTTGCTTTGTTTCAGGTCACCCAAAGACGATACACCGCGATGTAAAGGCTTCAAATATTCTAATTGACGATAGCTATGAGGCAAAGGTATTATAAAACTTGTTATGTCTGTAAAGAGTTTGATTCAATTGCACTACTAATGATGTTGAACGTTATTCATCAGTTAGCGGATTTTGGACTCGCCAGGTCTTCTTTACACACTGATACTCATGTTTCCACACGGATTATGGGTACATTCGGGTATCAAACGCTCTTTCTATACACAACCATCAAATTATAAACAAGTAACAGTCTCTTGACTTTTGACTGTATCTGGATGCAGTTACTTGGCTCCTGAATATGCTTCTACTGGGAAACTCACTGATAAATCAGATGTCTTCTCGTTTGGAGTAGTGCTTCTCGAATTGATAACTGGTCGTCGTCCTGTTGATAAATCACAACCTTTTGCTGATGACGATAGCATTGTTGATTGGGTTAGTTATCTTGTTTTACCTTAAAACCAATACTTAAACTTTTACTAAGCTACTAAATATATCCACAATGCTTTAGGCGAAACCTCTGATGATACAAGCTATAAACGATGGCAACTTTGACGGTCTTGTTGATCCGCGATTAGAGCAAGACTTTGATATTAATGAAATGACGAGAATGGTTGCTTGTGCTGCTGCCAGTGTCCGTCATTCAACAAAACGTCGCCCAAAAATGAGCCAGGTACTATCAAATGTAAACCTTTTGGCAACATTAACACTATGTGATGAGTTCTTATGAAACTTAAGGTCAATTCTCTTTCAAAATTTGCAGATAGTTCGAGCATTTGAAGGAAATATGTCGCTAGAAGACCTAACAGAAGGAGTTGCACCAGGACACAGTACTATTTACAGTTTAGATGGAAGTTCAGATTATAGCTCAACACAATACAAAGAAGACTTAAAGAAGTTTAAGAAAATGGCACTTGAAACTCAAACATTTGGTAGCAGTGAATGTAGCAATTTGACTAGTGACAATGGTCAGAACCCATCAGGCTCATCTAGCACAACTGAAGGCCAACGTATAACGCAAGAGATCGAACCAGAGAAGAACATTAATGAGACAAGAAGTTAAAAACAGAGGATTTATTGGTAATAGAGTCCAACATTTTGGGGTAGGTTTAGGTGTAAAATCACAGTTTTCATTACACAGTGCTTTCACTTTATTGTCATGTGTGGCTCTAAATGAAGACTCTCATTAGCCTCACCTTCCACGTGAGTATTATTTGTTGGAGTATAACATTTTTTTTTGTTTTTTTTTAATTGAAGATATTAGAGAGATTCAAAAATAGACTATATGATTTTTTTTTTTGACACTGAAATAGACTATATGATTGTTTAGTTTTTTGGTCTTGATGTATTATTTCTGGAAATATATATTTAGTTTGCAAGAGTCTTTTATTTTTTTTATTTTTTTTTGTTAACCTTACTATAATTGGATTAACCATGTCCGATTTATAGTCAAAATTTATATCCTAAAATCTTTTTTATTTTTTTTCCTTACATCTGAGAAAAGACTTAAAGCCGGATGCTCGAAGATTTATAAAGTGGCAACTATGACTAGACACTTATCCTTTGGCAAGAGTCGTTATTTCTAAGAATGATTTTTGTTATCTATGTGATTATAGAACCATTTTTAAAATTTGTATAAGAGTTTTGTTAAAAATTTACAATATTGATTTGTACTATTTAGATTGTAAAATTGAAATTAATAACTATTTGAATGATATTTTAGTGTATTTGTTACAACCATTTTCAAAAGTATGGCTTTTGGAAAAAAAAACTTATAATGAAAAAAACAAATAAAAAAGTAATCATAATAATTAAACCGTTTGACAAGATTAGTTAACACTAACAATGACTAATTAAAGAAGGGGCAATTTGGGAAAATAAAAGATATTTAAAATAGCTGTTATATAGCGAATATACTTTTTCCGTAATTTCGCATTTTTCTCCACCTACGAAGAGAACCAAACGAGAGAAAACAGAGACACTTTCTTCGCTAAAAAGGAAAATCAAATTTGCTCAATCCTTCAAAAGTTTCCATCAATGTCTTCTCGCCGAAGAGTTCTTCTCAAGGTCATCATTCTCGGTGATAGCGGGTAATCTTCTCATTTCTTCGATTTACATTGTCTCATCTTAGGTTTCAATTTTAAATTTTTTGATGTGATTTGTTTGTTCATTAATTGAGATTGTGATCGTTTTTTTTGGCTAGGGTTGGGAAGACTTCATTAATGAATCAGTACGTTTCTGAAACCCAGATCTATGTTATGAGATTTTGATAAAATCCTTCTGAGATTTTGATTTTCAATTTATGTTAGGTTTGTGAATCGAAAGTTTAGTAATCAGTATAAAGCGACGATTGGAGCAGATTTCTTGACTAAAGAGGTTCAAATCGATGACAGGATCTTCACTTTACAGGTATTCTGTGCTATGTTTTAATTTTTTGAATGATTCAAACGTTATAGATTCTTAGAATATTCTTATTGGATCTTAGGTCCTAACTTTTTGGGTTCACTATAGTGTAGAAAAAGTTGGAGTCTTGCTTTGTGAATTGTGAGTATCCATCTTTGTGTGTGTGTGTTTTTAGAAAAATTCACTCTTTTGATACATTACAGATTTGGGATACTGCTGGGCAAGAGAGATTTCAAAGTTTGGGTGTGGCTTTTTACAGAGGAGCTGATTGTTGTGTTCTTGTGAACGATGTCAATGTTATGAAATCGTTTGAAAACCTCAATAACTGGAGGGAAGAGTTCTTGATTCAGGTACATAACACTTCATCGAAACATGTCATTGTATATTCTAATCTATATCTTTGTTTATAGTGTAAATCTTTTCTTGTGTACATTGTTTAGGCTAGTCCATCTGATCCTGAGAATTTCCCTTTTGTCGTATTGGGGAACAAGACTGATGTTGATGGTGGCAAAAGCCGAGTGGTGAGACACTTTGTTTCTTCGAACCTAAGAAGGCTCAGCTACAGTTTGGTTGTGTTAACAATATCTCTTCATGTTTGGTTTCTTTCTGGGTACCAGGTTTCTGAGAAGAAAGCTAAGGCATGGTGTGCTTCTAAAGGAAACATTCCTTACTTTGAGACTTCCGCTAAAGAAGGGTTCAATGTGGATGAAGCTTTCGAATGCATAACTAAGAATGCATTCAAGAATGAACCTGAAGAAGAACCGTAAGTGCAACTATATCATCTCCCACACACACACACATACAACTTCTTTCTGTCAGATTTTCATGATTTCATGTCATTGTAGTCTTATCTTGCAACCTGCTGATACCTCGCAGGTACCTTCCTGATACCATTGATATTGGTGGAGGTCAGCAACAAAGATCAACAGGGTGTGAATGTTGAATCAAGCAAAAGTTTGTTGCAGAGGGTATCAATGTATTGTTTTATTTTGGCACATTTGATTTTGTACCGTATATCATAACTTCCGGAAATGTAAGTTCAGTTCATTCAATTAACGGATTGTAACACATTGGGTTCCTTTCCTTTTGGATTCCACGTGATATCAAAATCAAAATGTAATGTCACTAAACTTCTCATCTATGATGTTTTCTCTCTGCCTCTTATGATTACAATTCGTCTTTAGCAGTTCCTTCTTTAGATCTCAACTCCTCGTTGATTTTAACAGCCATGTCCTTGGCACTCAACTTTGTGGATAGCTTTAACTGCAAATCAAAATGAGCAAGATACATTAGGTAAGATGTTTACGACCATGCAAAAACAGAAGTAATGGATGTTCGAACTAGACTTCTTTCAGAATCGTTATTACCGGTTTCTCCTTTTCACCAGATTTGTAGAGCAAGATCATCGGGTATTCATCACCCTGTTATCAAAAATAGATAAGATTAGCTTGCATTTTGAGAGTTGCTAGTATTGTAGCATGTAAGATCTGATTCACCTGTAGTTTAGCATGCTCATTTGCAGATACATCAATTCTTGCAAAAACAAGATTCTCAAAGCCTTTGAAATGCTTAGCCAATTTCTCTACTTGTTTGCTTATTGCCTCGCAGTTCACACACCATGGTGTATACACCTGTTTTTGGTGTACCCCACATCAATGTTTTCAATGTCAAGGTTTCAGTTTACTAGAAAGTTTGGTTTAACAGGGAGATTATTCAGCATTACTAACCTCAAGAAGAACATTCTCGTGGCTGTTCAAGACCAACTCGTCAAAATTCTTTCCTACCACAGTCATTATGCTTGCGTTTGCCTGCAGATTTTAGTCTTAGCTCGCATATGTTCTAAGTGTCTTCAGACTCAATAATATCAACAGAAGTCTTAGCTCGCGTACAAACATAAAAAGAAAAATATGTATTTGACACTCACATTATCTGGAACTGGCGCTGACTTATAGTAAAGGGAAACAGTTCCATGAACAAGTCCTGAACAAAACTCCTAAATCGCGCATAGAGAAGACGATCACAGAATTGGTTACTATATGAATGTTTGAAGGGAAAAAACAAAGGTAAAGCGAATTTCATACTTCTATATTGTTTGGTGATGGATCTGATTCGAGCAAATACTTGGAATTCAGGTGGTTATCAAAAGCAGCAACCTGTTGAAGAAAATTATAAATGGGTCACATTGTATTGTAGCTTTATTATTGGTAAATGGTAAATCATACAGTGTCAATCACGCAGACTAAAATAAGTATCCAAAACTTACAACAGCTTTGCTTGCATCTTCTATTCCATATAAGGTCAAGAATGGCATTGCAAGGTTCTCATTTGTTGTATCAACATATATAAACATAAGCTGCACCAAAAAATAATAAACCATCAAGAGAGAAAGTCTAAAGACTAATCTATCTGGCCTTAAATTTAGCATCAGGAAAATTACCTTTGTTTTAAACTTTCTTGCAATATCTACAAGAGGCTGAGAAAGTTTCTGAAAGTCATCAGCCTTGGAGAAGATCATAACCTAACCAAGGAGGAAACAGAATTATGATTAAACCATACTCAAAATCAAACTGATAGCAAATACAAAATGAAATCACAAAAACTTCAAACCTGAAGCTTAACAGGACTAGAGTAAACCCAAACAGTATTAGCTTCGGTCAATTTTGTAATCAATGGAAACTTGTTGTTGCCAATAAATTCCAATATCTTCTCCATTTTGTAAGATCCATCTGCATAACCACATATAAGACTCTTCATGCTCCGATCCGTTTTACTACTTCTCACATAAAGACGATATATATATATATACCAAGAGATGTTTTCACTAGAAGCAGCAAGCTTACCATATGCACTGTATCTTTCAGCCTCAGTTTTAACCATCCCAATAAACACATTATTGGTTTTGAGTTCAGGAAAAAGAATTTTAGCAACATCTCTGTTGCTCGTTGTTACAAACTGGAATTCATTGTCTGATTCTGCAGCTTTAACGAATTCGCTATGTTCTGAACCCTAAGAAAACAAACAACACACATATCAAAAATTTACATTCCAAAACAAGTGTATACAATTTCCAGGCTTCAGATCACATTTTCAATATCCAAATACCTCAAACTTGTCAAACAGACCAAGAACAAACGTATGATACTTGTTCAGAAATCTCTGAGCTTCATCAACTGTATGGACTGAAATGATTGGTGCACCAGTCTTCTTTTGCACCCAAATGACTATATCCTCTCTGTACATCAACCACAAAATGTCTCAAATCAAAATCATAACTTGTTTTCAACCTCAGAAATTGTAATTTGCCACAAAACCCTTAAATCTTGGTACTTCAAAAACTGATCATTTTGTCGTAATTGACAACAAGGAAGCCAGAATTGGGAAACTTACGCAGAGAATCCACCAGTGAAAGGCTGAGAAGTGCCATTAACGAAGAGAAGAAGCGTAGGGAAACCATTAATCTCAAGCTCCGACGCGATCTTCGAGAACCTATCTCCATCAATCTTAGCCATCAAAATCGGACTACCAGCTTCTTTCAAAGCCGTCGCAGCCTCCGCAAATCTCGGCATAAGTTCTGCACTTCTCGCACACCAAGGCGCATAACCTAAAACCAACACAAACTCATTCCCATTGATCACTCGCTTCGCGTTATCGCCGTTGAGTTCTAGTACGATCCTTTGTGCTTTGCTCACTGTTTCGGCTTCAGATCGATGCTCAGGCCGATCTTCTTGTAATTCCTCGTCTACAGCTAGAAGCTGTTCCAGATCATCATCGGATCCAGGTTCGTTTGCTTCAACATCGGAATCAGGTGATGAATAAGCAGCAATGATTAAGAAACTGAGAAGTAAGAAGAAAATGAAGGTAAAGGTGGAGAATTTAGAGGTTGGTTTGAGAATTATCGACATTGTGATTGTGGGTTTTGTTCGTCGGAGTGATTAATCGGAGATGCGATTGTTCTTAATTGAAAAGAAACAAAGAAAGCATCAATTTTTCACCAGGATTTACGGCGGGAGCTAAGACTCGCATGTGTTTGAGTCCAAAAAGAGGGTTTTTTTTTTTTGGAAACATAGTTGCTTTTGTAAAATAATTGATAAATGAAATACCAAAAAATGTGGTAATTTAGCAATTTTGATTCAGAATTTAGTACAAGGATATTAATATAAAAAAAATTAAAATAGGAATATTAAATTTTTTTTGTTGACAAAAAAAAAATTTAAAATAATTTTTCAAAATATTCATATAATGATGATAGCAACACAATGTAATGATGGTAGTTATTACACAACACAACTTTTTTTCGATAATTAGATCGATAATTCAATTTATAGACCGAAATTTACTTTCTAAAATCTCTTTTAAAACAAGTTGAATCCATAATATGAAAGCTATTAATTCAATCATATAAACCACCAAAATAAGAAAAAAAAATGAACACTTAACTATTTATAGAAAATAGTAATTAAAATATCAAATTTACTTGATTTTTTCAGATCAATATAAATCTCTAAATAAATTTAAGTGAAATCTAAACAATAGGAATTTGTATTAGCCACTTTAGAAATTATCAAGCATTTGGGTTCGACTTCCCAGATGCAAGAAAAAAAAGAGAAAAAAATTAAAAGTTTAAACTTTGGTTATGAATCGGTCCTTATTGATTCAACTATAATAAAATTAACAAAGTAAATATTTATATTGATTAAACTAATTTAAATATAAAATTAGTTTAAAAAATGTCTACTTATAAAATTAGTTAATTTAAATAACTATTTTGGATTGGTCAATTGTGATCTATTGTTAACAGCAAAAAACTGATGTTGCTATAAAAAATCTGAATTTATAGATTGGTTGCTTGAAATCTAAATCTATCTTTGTAAATCTTCATGATACCAATGGGCCTTAAACATTCTTAATGGACCATAATCAGTCACACCGACATAATTACGAAATTTGTGGGATAATCTTAGCTAATCACAAATTGTCACGATGTAAATAAAATATTATCTTAACTAATTAATTATGAACCTCACCATCGTTATCCATAATCCATTACAGGTCAAACACAAAGACATGGACACACGTAAGAGAGAGACATATCTTATTACTCAAATTGATTCATTACACCTTATTTTTCTTATTCTTTTATCTTTTTTTATGAGCTTCATCAACTATTTGACTCAATTTAAAGAACACTTGTGAATTCATTCGTGTCATTATATTTATTTCTGACAATTTCTAGTAATATTTATCTTTGAATTTCCACGAATCTGTGAGTGAAGAGAAAACGACAAAGCAAAAAAGGTTAGGCACATTTTCCCACATGTTTTCAGAGACATGTTTTATCTTCTTATGGGTTAGATTTTGAAGGAATCTTTCTTTTCATTTTCTAGTTCTATAAGAATCCATTGTTTTGGTTACTCTTCAAACCAAAAATCTGAAGTTTCTTAGAGAGATTGAGAAAGATGTTGGAAGGTAAAGCAATGGTGGAAGATTCAGATATGCCAATGAAGATGCAGATTCAAGCTATGGCTTTGGCTTCTCAAGCACTTGATCTTTTTGATGTTGTTGATTGTAAATCCATTGCTGGTTACATTAAGAAGGTAACACTTTTCCTTCAAAATCCATAACTACAGTCATTTATCATCTTTGAATTTTTTTATCAATATTAGATCGACAAGGTCTGATTCATAGCCTAAAACTTACTTTTAAAATCTTTTTTTTAAACTACCATAATGCAGCAGGTAAAAATCGAACTCTGATACTAAATCGTTAGCTAAATTATCCTAACCATCAGACTGAGAGCAACTCAGCATTATCATCTTTGATTACTTTGGTTTAATTTGTGTTTTTGTTATCTATTTTCAGGAGTTTGATGAGATATATGGAAGTGGATGGCAATGTGTGGTTGGATCAAATTTTGGGTGTTTTTTTACTCATTCTAAAGGGAGTTTTATCTATTTTCAATTGGAGACTCTAAAGTTTCTTATCTTTAAAGGAGCTTCTTCTCCTTAATTACCAAATCCTAATTCTCTTTTTATGTATTTTTTTCTCTCATGTTGCTAAGGTTTGTAAGATTATCAAGATCTTAGCTTTGATTGAATGTAAGTTTATGTAAATAGACCCAAGATCAAGGATATTAATTCCAATGATATGAGGTTTTTTATGTTTACTTGTATTTGTTTTGGGTCAATAAAAGTGTAATGCACAAGATCTTTTTTGATATATTATCTTTCTTTTTTATTCAAATGCAAAAATATAAAATATAAAATAAAACAGAAAAAGAAAATATACAAAGGATTTTCTATTATATCAATATCTCGATTTTTTTTTTGTTCAGATGGTTAAATATATATTTATAGAGTTCTCTCTCTAGATTCAAAATATAAGAGTTGCATAAATTTGAGATTTTGAAGTTTGAATTATTGATAAAATTTTATCGATACTAGAAAAATTATGGATAAAATACTTTTGAATAGCTTTTTTATAGATAATAGATAGAGATTAGGATTTTCTCTTATAGATCAGATTCTATCGATCGTAGAAAAATTAATCTATCATTAGATGAATTATAGTTAAAATTTAAACTTTTACTTGATAGAAATTCAGAGAGGTGTCAAGATTGAAGAAAATTTTATAATTCATAATTCTTAATATAGTTAAGAAATTGAGGGTTTACAAAACAAACAAAAAATCATGACTAATTAATCACAGATAAGGGTCTTTAACATGTCCTCATTTTTTTAATTTTATTTTTGTTAATGGTAATATCAATATGGGTCATAAAGGTCTCCATTAGCCAAATTCCTACATAAATCGCGTAGGTGATGGAGCTCGATCTCTAATACATGTGTGCTTGTTTTTAGTGGACTTACCACCAACTACTTGCAACAGTACTCATTAATTCTTGATGATTTAAGAATTTTCTTAAGATTTATTTTTTAATTTTGTGTGTGTGGAGAAAATCAACTTTCCAATAACGTGCAGCCCACAATCCACCAAGTATCCATTTATAAATAGTAAAACATCCCAAAATTTTTTTAAAAATCTTCCTTTTTTTTCCCTGAAGAATCTGACCAAATAAACTTATTTATGGTTTATGGACAACGAATCAAAATAATTACTAAAATAATCAAAGATTAAAATAAATGTAAACCATTAAACAGAAGTCAAAAAATGGTGTTCTGTATTTGCTATGTCTGAAAATCAAACACCTTTGTTTGGTTAATTATGTTTCTGTTTTTTTCTTCCTAAATCTCCTAAAACTTCTCTTTATTACACGAAGAAGAAAAACATGAGAGAATAAAAGAATCTTCTCTTTTTTTTTTTTTGGTAATTTAGATTACAAATTGTTAAAAACAATGGAGCAAGAACAAGAGAGTTACAGATCAAGGTTATTTCATTTTAAGAACATGAGTGAAAACTCATCTTCAAGACATGTTAAAAGCTGGAGTTCATCAGATTGTGCAAAAATGGATGATAATTTGGATGATGATGATGATGATTATGACCAATTGATGTTCAGAAGTCAACCTGGTAAAGCTAGTACCGTTGACCGACCTTCTTTGCCTCCAAGTGGCGTTCCACCTAGCCGCAGCGATAAGCTTGCGAGAGTTCCTTCATCGGAATCCATGGAGGCTCAATTACTTGCAGGTAATATCTTGGGATGCAAGTTAGGGTGATTTTTCTTGGGTTGAAAGTTAGGGCAAAACTAAAAGAGTTTCTTTGTTGTTTGTTATTATAGCAATGGAACAAATGAAAGAGAGGTTTTCGAAATTGCTACTTGGAGAAGATATGTCAGGAGGTGGAAAAGGTGTTTCTTCGGCTTTGGCTTTATCTAATGCCATTACTAATCTTGCAGGTAAAGCTTTAGCTTCCAAATTTTCATGGAGATTTTGTGTTGTAAAGTTCTGTAATTGAGCTGTTTTTGTTGCAGCGTCTGCGTTTGGAGAACAACGGCGTTTAGAGCCAATGGGGGCAGATAGAAAAGCTCGTTGGAAAAGAGAAATTGGATGGCTTATCTCTGTGGCTGATCATATAGTTGAATTTGCTCCAACACAACAAACCAACAAAGATGGATCTTCAATGGAAATTATGAAAACAAGACAAAGATCAGATCTTCTATGTAACATTCCTGCACTTAAGAAACTTGATGCAATGCTCCTGGTAAGAACAACAGTACATCATTAGTTCAAGGATTGATCTCTCATTATATAATCATTCTCCTGAAATTTGATGTTTGCTTTGTTTGCAGGACTGTCTTGATAAATTCAAGGATCAGAATGAGTTCTTCTATGTCAAAAAAGATTCTCCTGATTCTTCTGAGACAAGGAACGATGAGAAATGGTGGTTACCAGCTGTTAAAGTCCCACCTAATGGTCTCTCTGAGATGTCAAGAAGGTTTCTACAGAGCCAGAAGGAATGTGTGAATCAAGTCCTTAAAGCTGCAATGGCGATAAACGCTCAAGTTTTGTCTGAAATGGAGATCCCTGAAAGCTACCTTGAGTCACTTCCTAAGGTGATTTAATCAACACATTCAATCGTTTTCAAGAATCTGTTATGATATGGTACTTATCAATGTTTTCTTTTGATGAGAACAGAATGGAAGAGCTAGCTTGGGAGATGTGATATACAGAATGATAACAGTAGAGATGTTTGATGCAGATCAATTCCTCATTGAAATGGATTTATCATCTGAGCACAAGATTCTTGATCTAAAGAACAGAATCGAAGCATCGATTGTGATATGGAAGAGGAAAATGGTGCAGAAGGACACAAAGTCTTCTTGGGGATCATCAGTGAGTATTGAGAAAAGAGAACAATTTGAAGAAAGAGCTGAAACAATCTTGCTTCTGTTGAAACAAGGGTTTCCTGGAATCTCTCAATCTGCACTTGATATCAGCAAGATCCAGTTCAACAGAGTAATTGCAAAAGCTCCAAATTCCTCATTTACTTTTGTTTTTTGCTCTTTGTGTTCACAAGAGAATCTGATTACTGAGTTTTGGTTTGTATGCAGGACGTAGGACTTGCCATATTGGAGAGTTACTCGAGAGTGCTAGAGAGCTTGGCTCACACTGTGATGTCGAGAATAGAAGACGTGCTTTACGCTGATCAGCTTAGTCAAGAACCTACAAATGCACCTTCTAAGAACAGATTTCTTGTGAAGGAAACAGAGAAACCAAAGGAAGAGAGACTAAGTTTCTCAGAAGACATTGCTTCAGGAACACTTTCTGATGTTATGCAATGGGGTAGCAAAAACAATGAAATGAGGAAAGAAGGCTTTTTCGGAGATCGAGAGAAACCATTGTTGTCCAAAGTCACAGGTATAATGACAACTAACAAGAAGAGTTCTTATCTAGAAAACCTTGGAACTATGAGGAGTCCAACAGCAAGATACTCCTGAATACATCAGTTTCTTTTTTCTTGTAAAATTAGGTTTGCTTTTTGTATCTTCCATGTTTCCAAATTCAAAAGCACCATTGTACTTGTAGCAGACTTGTAATGCAATTCCATTGATTCATCATAATCACTAGCCTTCAAAGAAATGAACCACAACACAATATACATACATCATTGTAAAGAGTTTTACAGAATTGCGAAGAAAGTTTCAGAGTAAGCTAATTTAAAGCTTGCCACGAGGACCAAGCTTTGGCTTCTCTTGAGGACCTCTCTTAATGGGAAGAACATCTCCGGTCGAAGAAGCACTGACATAAGTTAACAAAGAGCCTCCTCCAAGAATCAAAAACTTGAGAAGTAAACCTCTCTTTGTGAAAGGAGCAGCAAAAGTCTCAAAGAACTTGCTCTGCAATCAAAAGTATCAGAATCAGTCAAAAACTCTTTATAACTTGAAGAAGCACAAAGAGAGTCAAGGGTTTTAGAGTTTGACAAAACCTGAAGTGGGTTGTAAGGAGAAGGAGCATCAGATCCATACAAATCCCATTGACCAGTTGTGTTACCCAAATCTTCTAAATCAAAGTACACACTTTTGTCTCCATACTTAGCCACCACAGCTCCAGCTCTACACAAACCCCAAAATTAACATCCTACCATATCTCATTAATCTCTATCTTAAAGCTTTAGATTTTACCTGGTGGATTTGGGTTTGAAGCTTTGGCGAGAAGGCTTGATGACGAGTTTAGCTCCAGAGAGAGAGCTACCTCCGAGTCCTTTCACAGTAGCTGAAGGATTAACAGTGGCCATGATTGCAAGAGACGCCATGTTTATGTTTCTCTCCGACCAAACACACTAAAGACTCTCTCTTTGGTTCTTGTTGCAGTGAGTGAATTGTTGTGATTTGTATAGTGGAGAATCTTCTTTCACTCAAGTATGGATCTTATTACGACACGTGGCATAAGGATTTTCGTCTCTGAGATTTTGTAAAACCATTTATGAGATGACACGTGGATTATATGAAGATAAGGCTATCTCTAATCCATAACCAAAATTCGTCACTGTCTCCAAAATCGATTCAAAGTCTCTAAAGTTTCAATCTTTTTGATAAAAAGATCGTCTTCTTCAGGCTAAGAAATGGCTTCCATTACTGCAACTTTAGCTTCATCATTATTCCTCACACAGAGAAAATCCAATCTCAAATCCCTTCAGAAACTTCCATTCTCATTAATCCGAGGTATGATTCATCTTGTTTTCATGTTTATAACTGAAGATTAGTGTTTCTCAAACTCGAGCTTCCTTGTAGACAAACAAAACCCTAGAAGCATTTTTCTTGTGGTGAAAGCTAGTGGAGAAAGCTCTGAATCATCTGATCTCGACGTTGTTGGTTCGATTCAGAATGTTGTAAGTCCCTCTTGAACTGTGAATTGCTCTCGTAACAGTTATTCATAAAGCCTTAGTTTGATTTTGGAATGTAAATTGTTTCAGTGGAATAAGTCTGAAGATCGATTAGGTCTTATTGGGTTAAGTTTTGCTGCTATTGTAGCATTCTGGGCATCAGTCAATCTCATTACGGTACATTTATATATTAAAGACTCAAAAAACATGTTTTTATGTTTTGAAATTTGTGAGATTTTTCATAAAGATTTGTTGTTTTGTTCATCAGGCAGTAGATAAATTGCCTGTTATCTCGACAGGATTTGAACTAGTTGGTATCTTGTTCTCTACGGTAAGTAAACTTTGAGATCAACAAGTAAACAATAAGAAAGATTATTGTCTTTATTTCTAAGCATTTGATGATTTCATATATGCAGTGGTTCACATATCGATATCTCTTGTTCAAACCAGACAGGTAAACTCAACTGAAAGTTGATTATGAAATAGAATGCAAGGTTTAGTTTTTGACTTTAACCTAATCTTTTGTTCAAATTTGCAGAGAGGAGCTCTCTCAAATTGTTAAGAAATCAGTAGCTGATATACTTGGCCAGTAAGAGTTTGTGATCTTCTTATTTGGAAGTTTTGTAAACATGAAAGTGCACTGTTATGTCTAGTCCAATAATTTCGTGTAATGAAACCTGTAAATACTGTATTGTGGGTTTTTGGTTGCTGTCAGTTTTTCATAAGCACAAGCTTAAATTATCAAATATTGGAAAGGGATGATAACTGTCAAATCCTGGTCACTTAAAGGGGTCTAAAGCAAGGCAGATCGAGTCGAATCATGACATCTTTTGGATCAGTTAGAGAGGATCTTTTCCAACTTCCGATATGGATGTTATTCCCTAATACGTCCCTTCAAGATGATGGTTATTTGACCATTAATCTCGTATGTTTAGGGATAAATGGACAGACTGACTTGTCGATAAATGGACCACTTTAAGTTGGATCGGGTTGGACAGTGTAGATTGTGGACTCTGATACCATATTAAAATATGGGCTTCTAACTCAAAACCAATTGGCAATGAGTGGAGAAACTCATATCTTATATATATTAGAGAGAATCCTTTCTAACTTTCGATTTCGATGTTATTCCCTAATACTTACGACAATTCTATTATGAACTCAATGACTGACTAATAAGACTAATGTAATGTCTTGTTCTTACTCTATAACGGATATACATTTTGCTTTTACTTTAAATGGATAATTGAATCAAAGTTCCATTTGAAACATTGTCTTCTACAAAATCCAAAGTTTATTTTCAACTCAAAGAAGACTTTTTTTGTTGTTGTTGACTTGCGATTTTTGACACTAATACGTAGAATGTCCACAATGAAGAATCAAAGTCATAGTTAAAACATTGCAATGTCAACATTCGTAGTTAAACAGCAAAGACTATGGATGTTAGTGTCAACATTGCAATCCAGATTTGTGACACTAACATTCGATGTTAACCAGCAAATGATTGATAAGTTTTTTTCTCAAATAAGAAAGATGAAATGTGATGAAGAGAAATATAAGAACATGGCATTGAAGTGAGAAAGACCTAAAGACATGTTATCAATTTTCCCGCTTGTTTTCCATGAATTTGAGGAGACCTTTGAGCGCAATATCAACATTCTTACTCGCCATTAGTTGTTCCGTGACTTCTGCCGGAGTTACACTCACCTCAGAGATAAGCTTCTCAATAGCATCAAACAAGACATGATCATTAATTTTGAGGTACAGAAGCACAAGCTTCTTCATCATATAGGGAGTGCAATAGTCCATTAAAACGTGAACATCCATTCTTCCCGGACACAACAAAGCTGGATCAAGCTTCTCCTTATGATTGGTTGTGAAAATTATGATTCCTTCATCCCCAAGGCTAGACCAAAGCCCATCTATAAAGTTCAATAAACCAGACAACGATATCTGTCCAACAGTAAAAAGATTCATGAGGTACTAAAACAAAACAAGACAGAGACATATATAGTTTTCAACTTACACCAAGGTTAGTTGATGAACAACAATCAATATCTTCAATAAGAAGAATTGACTTGTTCTTGATGGTGGTGAGAATCATCCTTAACTCAGCATCATCTTTAACAGTGTGAATCTGAAGATCATATATATCGTAGTTCAGGTAATTAGCAATTGCAGCCACCATAGAGGATTTTCCTGCTCCTGATGGTCCATAAAGAAGATATCCACGTTTCCAAGCTCGTCCCACACTCTGGAAGAACTCTTTTCCTTTCAAAAAAGCTTCGAGATCATTGATAATCATGTTCTTAAGGTGTGGCTCAATGACTAAGGTCTCAAAGGTCGTGTGGTGCTTGAAAAGTGCACGTTCCCATTCTAACTTGTGACAATAAGTGTAGATATAAAGATTTTTTTGATGGTTCAGTATCTTTTGTGCTGATGTCGCAACATATTCGAAGTACTCTTTCATTATCTTCTCACGAAACTGCTTCTTACAAGTTAGAATAAAGTACCTAACATTGAAGCTAATATTGTAAGAACAAAAAAAAAAAAAAAATTAGGTTAAGAGCCGAATGATTCAAAGAAGAAGAGAAAAATACCGTTTTTCGAAGGGTTCTTTATTAATCACAATATTGTGTAGAGACCACTCAAGATGAATTCCTTCAAACTCATCATCTATCTTCGTATCCACAGGGATTCCAAATTCCGGATCATCCATTGGATTTTTGAGTTCAGCCGAACCCACATGGATTTCTCCGGTGATGATTCTGGCTAGAAACTTCGACCTTAAATAAATTTGGGCCGCACGGAAAGTTTGGTTTTGGCAAAGTTCCCAGTTTTGCTCGATCACGAACGTGAAATTCGATGAGAAGAAGTCTTTAAATTTTGTGGATATGAAAACTTGGATGTTCTTAGGCGAAAGGAGTTGCTTGAAAAGAGAAACCATAGTTTCTAAGCAAAAGAAAGAGTATGCGATGATTTAGGATTTTAGGGTTTATAAAAAGTTGGGCAAACTTGAAGAAAAAAAAGAATAAAAGAACGTACCTTTTATATTAAAACTAAACCTTTCCAAACCAAGTTCTTAAAACTAAACCTTATTCTAATTGGATTTCGAATTAGTCTTTTGGATAATATTTTTGAACTCAATTTTTTTTTCCTTTTCAATTAAATATAAGTTTATCCTCATATAATATTTTTTATTGTTTGGAGATTTTTCTCTAACTTACTTTAAATTAAAGGGTTACTTGCAAAAATAACCCTTTGACTTAAGTCAATTGCAAATATAACCTAACATTTTTTCTCTCTTCAAATCCTTCAAAAATATCCCTAATTCTTTTGATAATTTCGAAAATGCCATTGCTTTTTGTTTTTTTTTTCTGGTTTACCATTTACCCCTACCTAAAATTACCAAACTACATATCCAACTTC